>MQTX01000153.1:563359-590022 GCA_009735665.1 Angiostrongylus cantonensis | reverse complement strand
CTAGCTGAGAAACAGGCGAAACGAAGGACCCGCATGGTGTGGTGGTGAGCGCGTTCGTTCCCCACCATAGACACCTGCGGTCCAGAGTTTTGCAAATATCTCAGCTTCATTAAAGTGGTCTTCAGTCTTTATTTCATGCCAGCATCACTATGCTGATCTTATTTCTTCCGTTCGTTCAATTGGCGGAAAAGTTCCTAATCTTATCTATTAATTAGACAATCTTGTACCCCCAATATTTGATCGACCCACTGATCTTTGTGTCTTGATATTGCAATCAGCTGGGTCTCGTAAGTGGAGAGATCTCCGGACATATGAACCATTAAAACCGGCGTTGTGTTGAATGTGTCGGTTCATCTTCAAAAGACACCAAAAGATTGCTCAGTGTATCGGGCACAAGTTATTTGACACAGTTGAAGTATCACACCACGTATCACGTGCACGGCACGAAACACGTTGGTCAGGATCGGGAAGCTAGCTGGTCTGTGAAAGACCCGAGCGGGAGCCATGTTGCTTGTTTTCATTTATTGAGTTCCTTAAAATCATTTCCCATACCCACTTTGTGCCCTAGGTATACGGAATGTATTTCGTCAACTAGTGATCCATCCAGGCAAAACGTGTACCTCTTTGTCACTCCAATCAACCGCATACACCACGGTACCGCTAAGGTGAATAATTTTGATGAAATTGCCATACAGTCATATCCGTTTATTAACTGAAATAATGAACGGTCAGAAAAAGCTGTATCCATGCTGTATAATGAATAGTGCAGTCAGCCGCAAAGGCGTGTATATCTCGGCTATCTAAGGTGAACACCATGGCGTTGTACTTCACACTCAATGGCCTATTGGGTTCAAGGAGAAGATTCCTAGACAAACTTGGTGCTAATACTCGCCCCCGGAAAGCTAGGAGACTTGGTTGGTTAAAGGTGAGGGTCGTTCAGACCACCAATTTTAAGCACCACACCTCTAATCATTGCGCTTCGTGTGTTCTACGTATGTACATATATATATGAAGCACCATTGCGACACACACGTGGAATCGATCCCTGCACCCATGGCCCACCAAGCCCATCCCTCCAGGTTCGGCAAATTGGTACCAGACTTATGTGGGAGGATAGCAGCACTGGCTCGATACATCGGTAGGCCACCGCGAGTTACTGTAAAGGCCAGATATCCATTCAATCACCTCCAACGATGCTTAATGAAGTCGAATGCATGGCACATCCTTCAGGGATTGATCAACGCCGAGATCTTTAGAGCTTTTGTGTATACAACTATTTTATGGGGCCACCTGTGGCTAAGGTTACATTCAAGAAAACACATACTGTGAAACTAAGTGTCAGAAAGTAGTGATAAAGATTAGAAGTTTGCAATGAAACCCCATTTAAAACGATTACTGGTACGCTAAACTACCAAAGAACAACAGAAATAGAACTGGAGTCTACCTTATAGCAAATTCTTCCAACTGCTTCGAAAACATTTGTAGTTGCTCACTTGCCATTTGCTCACCTTTCGCATTGAATTTCGCCTTGAACGATGTAACAGCATAATGACTATGGCCGAATGACCATAGAAACTAGCACTTAAGTATAAGTTAGGAAGGTGAAGTGACGAACCTGGGTTTCCTGCTTGCGTTGAATAGCAGCGACACCAACGGCACGACGTCTTGAAGCCATGGTCTGGAGTAATTCATAAACTACCATCCACAATGTAGATGACATGTCTCAGATTATTGCATAAATTAGCAGTTAGCCGTCTAGTCGGTAAAATTTACGTAGATATAAGAACTAACTTCTTAGGATGGAAACCACGAGTGAAATTCTCATATGAGTATTTATTTGGACAGCATATCACAGCACAAAACCACTTAATTCGTCAAGTATCAGAAGAATGACCCAAAGACCGTTAAGGCTCATAACGGCGTGCACAATAAGTTACATGTCGATGATCCAGAAAATAGACTAGATCAATTGAATAGACCAGCATAGATACGATTGCAAAAGAGGTGCACTCCACCTTATCTAGAAAAACAAAAAACCATGTTGAAACGATAGTGTATGAGGTGGAAACTAAAACAAGCTTGAGATAACAATAAGGCTTCATCAACATTCTATTGCAGAACAGTAGTAACAGAACAGACAATGCCTCCTCTTCATAAAATCCTCCTTCCTTCTCAACAGATTCTTTTTCTCTATCATTACGATATTATTAAGTTTGTGAAATCAATTAGGACTCAAGAAGGTACTTATGAAGACGCTGGTTTCACTGTTCAAAGTAGCATGCCACCATTTATCAGGAAAGAAAATAATTTCTCCAGGCTTCAGAAGGCATTCAAGAGGAAGTTTTTCCTTCGGTAGTAAAGGGTATTTGATAAGGTACCTGTAAAACATGACAACCAAATTGAGCACGTAGAAAACTAGTGTTTCAAATACCAACCACTCTAATGTGGACTTATCCGGCTCGAAATCTGGCCGGTGCTCATAGGGATAGAGGAACCACCTTTTCGATCCATATACTACCTCAGCAAATCCGGGTCCATGGAAATGGAACGGCACCCCAGTTCCTTAATTTAAATGGTGTCGAAGGATATTATCAATATCTCAAATTTAAGGATTACAGGCTCGAAATGAAGAAGGCACCTGCTCCTGCTAATCCAAAACTCAAAGCAGGGGAATGGTCAGGAAGTGACCACTTTGGAAGTTTGTAAGCTGCCAATAAAGGAGCCCACAACTTCTGATCAATATCACCAAAGAGGTACATTGTTTCGTTACCAGGTGTTGCAATACTTTGCGGCTTCATGTGGCGTTCAACGTACTCTCCGAAGGACGTTGGTACCTGCAAAGATAAAGTTACTTACTTGGATACTTGGATGGAACACCTTCAATGGTTCTGTGGCCCCAGCATAATTTCCATTTTTTGAGTTTTGCTGATTTAGCCATTGTGGTTCCTTAGAGTCCAGAGGTCAGCCTAACCAAAGCAAAGATAAACACACGAGGGAAAAAAAGAAAAAACGATAGTGATAATAGGGAACCTACACGAGTATAGCTATAGGTGTTGGCAGAATTCAGAGTAACAGGAAAATCCTTCCAGTCTTCCAGCATCTTTTCGCGCATTGTTAGTCTACGGAACTCTTCGTTGTCGACATTGTAAATTATCACTGGCTCACTATGTGCAAATCTGGAAGATGTTGCATTTTCAAATTCTTATCCTATAGGGTCCGTTGTGGTGAAGAATTTACACTTCCGACTGGAATCTTGAGATTTTCAATCAAACATGGCATTGGGCTTTACACATTTTCACTTCACCAACAGAACCTACCATAACCTCGACTCCTCTAGGAATGTATTTCCCGTGAATCCATGAACAGCCGGATAGTGGAAGAAGAAAAGCAGAAGGCTTCTAACCTCATCAGGAACTCCTTCTGAGTCAAATCGTTGGCATCGTGCCTTTCAATATTACACGGGCCATGACGACCAACAATGTCTTTCAGTTCAGTTTCCCATCCTCCGCTATTTGTTATTGTGTCATCTGCGCGAGATTTTACGAAAAAGAGAAGCAAAAAGAGCATAAATTGTTCTGCAAATAGTAAAAAAAAATCAAACAATTAACAGGTCTGAAATCTCAAGCAAATATGATCTGTAGGACAAATTTATAGTTAGGCTACACAAGAGACAAGAGTAATTTCATCTTTATGATGATGAATTTACACAATAAAACCGAACTAGAATGCCTGTATTTTACAAATCGAACATGTCACCCGCAAAGAAGCAAGCAAGTCCTATAAAGATGATTCAAAAACAAATAATTCGTTTTTGATGTATCTGAGAAAAGTAAAGAATGAAGAAAAACGCGAAGGAAAGTCCATGCACTTAAAGACCTCCACATCTCTAGATACAAAAACACACAGCAAACCAAATAATGTACAACATATAAATAGATAGACAGAAGCTTTTCAGCGGTTATAACTAACACTCCTACCAATGAGCAAAGCGGTTTCAATCATGCGACTTCAGCAGCAGGACAGCGGATATCTGAAATAGAAGGAGTGCAGCGTAATTTCTTCAAGGGATAAATATTAGTGAAGAAACACATTGAGTTCGTAAAACGCGCTTAATCTAAACAACAGATATTCTCTACCTGGCAATATCTCATGCATCTTAATTTCTTAAACATATAATTTCGAAAATACATACACATTTCCGAAAAAACTTCAATCCTTGTTTATCTCAATCTCTGACTCTACCAAATAATTACTCCAAAACGCATAGAAAATACAATGAGTATTACCCTTTCGTATTTCTACACATTGCATTATTTTCTATGACATTCATCAAACATTTTCCAAGCATTTTTGAGTTAATGGAAAAGTTTTTATCACCTATTTTTTGGTACCTGCAAGCCCAATATCCTGTTTACCATAGAAACTCTAGCATCTCGTAGTGTCTTGCAAAATCAGTTCTGGGAATTATGGAGTACTGTGCTGCTAAAAGGTAGCACAGGCATTTAGGAATTAGCATTCTTAAGCAGTCTCTCAACGATTTACCGCCTCATCGTGGATGGGAAGTGTTTCTGGATGTCAGGCGGCGATGAAAAGCGGGGGGATTTATCCCCCGGCAAGGACTTCCACGCTGAGGAGTTCGGTGTTCCCATCAGGAGGTCTGACAAAGAGTGAACTAGTGCCAGAATCGTCCACCGTCCCGGTATAAACCTAGTCCAAAATCTCCCACCGATCCACACGGGCGGCGACCGCCTGTAATGATTACGACCTGGGGCAGACTTCGGCTAACCTCGGGGCTACAGGTAACCACAGTGGCTCAACCAGTAAAACATCAAAAAAAAGGAAATTATGCTGGGGCCTCAGAAGCAGTGAAGATGGGCCATCCAAGTGTCCAAGTAGTGATATCACAATAACATCAGTGGCTACAGTGCGAGAACAACAGCCAATTCGAACTTTAAGCCAAAATATCTCCGGTCGTACTGAATTCCATTAATTACGATGGTAACCACTTTTTCTAAGTAACCCGACATTACATGATGTGTAGATTCCACAAGTTCTTGCATTCGATTTGTCTTCTTGCATTCAACATCCACAATGTTATCTGAACATGGCCGAAACGATTCTTGGTGTCATCGTGAGATAGCTGTGCTTAGACGCGAACTGGAACAAGTTCGCCGATCATAGACAACTCGGTGGGCGGTCGAATCACCCATGCACGTGATGAAAGGCATGATCATCACTGCCACTGCGCTACCCGCCTCACACTACACTTCGTTGATTATGATAAAAACCACTTGAATCTACAGATTTTCCCCAGTAAAGGACCAATTCTTTTTTTTTCTGTGAAGGTGCAAAATTCTAATTTTGTACTACAGCTCCTTAGAAAAGGATTTTTCACCTTTTATGTCAAAGCACGCAGCGTGAAATCTCGAACATCGAAGTAACTGAAGCTTATTTCGTCCAGCAAGATACGATGATGTCACCCAACGTATCGTTAACATTTCCACTGCCTCGCTTGCGTTGGAAATTTTGAACACTTAAGCCTTATTAGCCCCTTATTTAGCCCCAAAAGTGCAACTAGAACAATATTTCGTAAAAATTGTTTGCATCCCTAAATATAGAGCATGAAACATTTGGCTAAGGAATGCTCTAATCATTCGAGTTCGCTGAGAAACGTAAGTCTAAGTTAGTACATGGAGCGAGATGGAAACAAAGACCACGTATGTATTTGCAGAATACCTCTAACCACTGCTCTGCCTCTGCACCCTTACAAAATATGATAAACTCTCTTCCACAAGTATATAAAATTCTCTGGTTCCGAGTCGTTCTAATTATTGAACAATTATCGACAGCTATTGGAAGCACAGCTTTGTCCGAAAATATTGGGCAATATGCGACCTACAAAGAGTAAACACAAGTAGAATGTTCTCACTGGCTTGCAGAGCTTTTGATAACCATTTAAAAAAAAGTAGTTGCAGTAAGGCAAGTTTTATTTTTGATTCCACAGATATATGGTAAAGTCATTGCTCTAGATGGTCTATAAATGTGTTCCAGTCTTGAAGAAAAAACAGCGACAGAAACACAATTTCTAGACACCACAATGTCAGAATTCTATCATGATAGACTGACAATACCCGTATATTATTGCCAAAAACCTACTGACTTTAATTGTTTTTACCTCATTCAATGCGGCGCATTATGAGCTCAGATGTTGATTCGAAATTCAAAGCGACAATTATTTTTACACCGTAGTTCACGTCGGACTCTCGAGTGTTAATAAATAAATGAAAGAATCAGCATCAGGAAAAACCATCATTTTCGATGATGGTAGAGAGATCATTGTTGCGCAGAGATCACATTTTATTCTTGCTGTTTTTCTGCTAATTTTTACAATCTGTACTTCTGCAATACCAGATAAATTGAATGGACTCAACTCAGTAATTGGACGTATGTCTACCACTGTAGACGCTGAAATTATATAACGAAACGATAAACGATGTAATGATGTAATTGACATAACCTAAGACATTCCCCAATTTTCATTTCCTATTTCGCGTATTCGGAGATCTTCAGTCAACAATGTCACAACCATCGTTTTCCAGTGTTGTACATCATCTTTGGGTGTTAAGGCTTATCTCGCTCGGAAACACGTTTTTTGACGTTATCATAGTTGTCAGATTTCTCGAAGCGCAGGTAATAGTGAAAGATCTGGAGTAAATGATAGCCTGAGGGAGTCGCCACGGGTTGCACGGTGTGTAAGATATGGCAACTCATCTAGATACGGGAACCACCTCTAAGTTTTCTCGGGAATCAAATGAACAATTTCACCACGCAAAAAGCGTACACTACGCTGTCTTGGTCGGTTTTCCATGACATCATGAGCGAGCTTCTGAATCTACTCTGTGCAGTAGCTAGTGCTGACATTCTGGTTCAATAGAACAGCTACCAGAAGACGTCACATGAGCCCCATAAGCCAGGCTTGTAATTGGTCATTCACAGCTGGCTGTCCACTTTAAGGCAAATTTACACAGCTAGTGTCACCTCGTCAAAGTGCTTGCACAAAACATCAGCGTTCCATCGGTAGTGGCATGCAAGCAAATGCTGTGGTCAGTATTCCGGTTGCCGTTAGAACAAAGGTGAGGAACGGCTTCTTATATAGCGTAGCAGCTAGAATTTGTAGACTATCCGCTTCGACTCGATGTTGCTTCTATCGTAGTGCCTGCACGCTTGGTATACAAGATTACAGCACACCCCAAGGTAGTGCACTGGCCAGGGCATGAAAAAGGATCTAAACACAAATCTGATATCTTCTAAGGTGGTAAGCAAAGTCATAATGCCACCTAATTTGCCTTTTAAAACATTGAATCATTCTGCTATTCACTGCTTCAAAACAATTTCTCCACGTTCACCTCCCTGAATTAACGGCAATGAGGTTGACTTTTTGATTTCGGCCATTAAAATCTTTGAAAAATCTATGTTTTTTTTCTGTTGACTCTTTCAACTGAGGTAATCTAAACAGATTTTATAAAGCGTACACACTACCTCTATTTGAGCATTGAAGCATCGTCTGAAGCCCCAGTCAAGTAAGGATATCCTGAAAATTAAGACTATTCCACAATGTTCGAAGAGGATGGCATTAATGCTTTTCATTGCAAAAGACATAGTTCCTTCAAAATTGCAGATTACATTGAAAGAATTAGTGGATGCGGTAATTTTTTAGCATAAGTCTGGAATTTTTCATTTTTAAAATTTTCATAATTTCATTTTAAGACACTCAAATAGTTTGTCTATTGATTCAAATTTACTGGTTCCGAATGGCGTTTTTTAATTGTTACGTTCTCACAGGCCACTTACACAAAAACCTCGGATGTAATTCCTTTCGTTGTCGAACTCCTTTTATAGTAGTTCCTTTTTTATTGGAGAATTCTATAAGAACTTCGGATGTAATTCCTTTCATTGCGCACTTTACAACACGTCAGAATTTTTCCTAACAAAAAACAAAATTCTACCATTTTAGTACATACCAAATAAGGGATCATCCAAATCGACGAAAGTAGTTAAACAATGGCGATGACATGCAATTCTACATCGTCGCCAGAGCGCGTGTAATTTTCAGCCGCTCACGCAATGAGTTATATGAGATTCATACAGGCTAAGCTTTACCTCTTCCCCAATAAACGAATTTGCCCCTATTGTTAGAATTTCGTTCCATAATCCGCTCTTAGTTGGCCCGTTATTGGTTAATCACTCTACTACAGTTATTAATGAAAACGTGATGAAAGAAATGGACTATGCATGACCAATCCTTCGGAACAGCACTAACGGAAATGTCTACAATCACCACAAGCCTCGTGCTTTCTAGATGGAGAGCGGCATTCTGCCAATAAATTTCACATAACAGCCATAACAGTGATATCGAGGATTCGCTGTAACAATTTACAGAGAGAGAAGACACATGGGTTCAAGATCCAAATCATTTTCAGCTTCAAATGATGAACACATTCAAGTAGAAGAGATAGAATCGCAATGATTGTAATTCCATACGAAATCTGTGCATCAACTGTGTGTCATGAAAGTTAAAGGTTGCGATAAGTATCGAACGTACAGAAAGTACTAATGGCTAAAACTTGGGACCATGTTGGATAGACAACTAACTACAAAAAATGCACCAAGAATTCTCTATGCGGCAAAATATACTATCTGAATGGAATGGATGACAGAACACCAATCACGGCCAGTTCATTCGGCAGTGCATGGGCCAATTACGCCTCATGTCTTCACCAATGTGTTGTGATGTCTCAGCTTCCTAGTTAATATGTTACAAAGAATACTATCTAATGTTATCTATCACTTTATTTTAAACACGTACACTTATAAACTTTTCTATATTATGACGCGTGTGGCGCAGGGGTTGGAGGCGCTACTGCGACACACGTAGAATCGATCTCTGCACCCATGGCCCACCAAGTATTCCATCTCTCCGGGGTCGGCAAATTGGTACCAGACTTGCCTGGGAGGCTAGTAGCTCTGGCTCGATACATCCGTAGGCCACCGCGAGTCATTGTAAAGGTCAGATATGCATTCAATCTAGCTCTGGCTCGATACATCCGTAGGCCACTGCGAGTCATTGTAAAGGTCAGATATGCATTCAATCACCTCCAACGATACTTAATGAAGTCGAATGCATGACGCGTCCCTCAGCGATTGATCAACGCCGAGAGCTTTACCCTTTATCCTTTATTATGAATATTATTCCGTTCACAGGCTTTTGTGTAGACTAATAGGAAGATTATATAAAATGTAAATCTATGGAATGCTTAACTAGGACTACCACCTATGAATTATCGAAGTGAACCCAACTTCTTGAAACTGCAGTGAATCACTCGTATATTATCTTCAACGCAGGCATTTTCAACACCATGGATACTCTTTGCACTTGACCAGCTGTTCTTGAAAGGAGTTCATATAATCAAATTTATTGTACTTATATAACTGGCTACTATCCTTTAACATTTCGAGTGAGACGTCCTATTTCATGTGGCTGCCATTTCATGATCAATTTTTCGCAAAATTCATTGCAAATTGAAGTAATTAACTGTGAATGCTAGTGAAGGATGCACTGGCCATTGGAACGTACAACTGCTGGAGAGATAGAAAGACTAGGTGATCAACCCTGTGGGTGGGAAATGTTACACTTGCGTTAATACAAAGAATATTGGAGTCCTAATCGAATCTATGCATGCCATCCTCTTAGTCGCCAATACAGTAACCATTCCTTAAATAGTTATAATAACTTATGCAACTTATAACAGGAGCCACGTACAAGCAACCAAATGAACCAGATATTGATATAGTTCCCGCAGCCGGTACCATACAAGCTTCCTTTGGGATAAAGGAATCGTAGGAAAACCCTTTGCAATTCGAGTCATCCGCCGAGAACGAATTTATGAGATTCAACAAACAAGAGTTACAACGACAAGACACGAGGCGATCATTCCATTGCTCTTCATACTATAAAGAAATACGAATCCAGAGTACAGATTTGGCTTGCACAAGCAATAGTACTCAATCAGACAGCAAAGGAATAGCTCGCGGATAAAGGTGTTCTTGAAAGTTCATATAATCAAATTTATTGTACTTATATAACTGGCTACTATCCTTTAACATTTCGAGTGAGACGTCCTATTTCATGTGGCTGCCATTTCATGATCAATTTTTCGCAAAATTCATTGCAAATTGAAGTAATTAACTGTGAATGCTAGTGAAGGATGCACTGGCCATTGGAACGTACAACTGCTGGAGAGATAGAAAGACTAGGTGATCAACCCTGTGGGTGGGAAATGTTACACTTGCGTTAATACAAAGAATATTGGAGTCCTAATCGAATCTATGCATGCCATCCTCTTAGTCGCCAATATAGTAACTATTCCTTAAATAGTTATAATAACTTATGCAACTTATAACTTATAACAGGAGCCACGTACAAGCAACCAAATGAACCAGATATTGATATAGTTCCCGCAGCCGGTACCATACAAGCTTCCTTTGGGATAAAGGAATCGTAGGAAAACCCTCAGTAACCATTCCTTAAATAGTTATAATAACTTATGCAACTTATAACAGGAGCCACGTACAAGCAACCAAATGAACCAGATATTGATATAGTTCCCGCAGCCGGTACCATACAAGCTTCCTATGGGACAAAGGAATCGTAGGAAAACCCTTTGCAATTCAAGTCATCCGCCGAGAACGAATTTATGGGATTCAACAAACAAGAGTTACAACGACAAGACACGAGGCGATCATTCCATTGCTCTTCATACTATAAAGAAATACGAATCCAGAGTACAGATTTGGCTTGCACAAGCAATAGTACTCAATCAGACAGCAAAGGAATAGCTCGCGGATAAAGGTTATCCGAAAAGCTACGCAAAGACTCAACAAAAGGTCATGTGAATAAGATGGAATAACGTGGAGCTTCACAGAGGGCGTCAGAGGCAGTGCTGATCCAGATCATGACACGGTACCTGCGGAGAAATACATCATTGGGATAAAGGAATCGTAGGAAAACCCTTTGCAATTCGAGTCATCCGCCGAGAACGAATTTATGAGATTCAACAAACAAGAGTTACAACGACAAGACACGAGGCGATCATTCCATTGCTCTTCATACTATAAAGAAATACGAATCCAGAGTACAGATTTGGCTTGCACAAGCAATAGTACTCAATCAGACAGCAAAGGAATAGCTCGCGGATAAAGGTTATCCGAAAAGCTACGCAAAGACTCAACAAAAGGTCATGTGAATAAGATGGAATAACGTGGAGCTTCACAGAGGGCGTCAGAGGCAGTGCTGATCCAGATCATGACACGGTACCTGCGGAGAAATACATCAAATGAGGCGGTATGCCAGAGGCTTTTATCGAAACTATATGTCGAAGCGGTATAAAAACTTATACATTATGAATGAATAGATTTATCGAACGATAGTTATAAGTAAATGATCAGTATAGGACACATGTGATATTGTAGGAACTATTTAAGAAATAGTTACTACAACCAAGCTATCTGGAGTGAATATTTTCTAGGCTATTTGTTCAACTATACTTTGCCGACAGCGATGTAGTAGGCGAGACGATGCACATCATCTAATCAGGTGTCAACTATGCCAGCAGAAATTGCCAGAGAATCTACAGACCTACTAAAAACTCTGTCTTTTCTTTTTCTCAAGAATGCCTGAGGGTCCAACAGAAGCGGAATCAGTGCTATGGTACTGAATCATAATATAAAAGCAGAACTACCATGACGTCGACAGTGAATCACTTGACGTATACTAACTCATCAAGGTCGCAAGTGATCGAAAGACAACGTGACAAGTAGAGAAGACTTATTTTTGTTACATACGATGCAATGATAACCTATTTTCAGTTTTTCAAAGGAACCAAATAGTATTTGGACTTTCCCTTCCCTATGCTCTAGGTACAAACTTTTGCTCTCCATTATTTCTTCTTTAAACAGGACGCATCCTCCGCTTAATCACTCCGATATGTTTGATTAACTCAAATAAGTTTACTGTTAGAATAAACAGAAATGTTGATAACTAAATTCAAGATTCAGGTCTATTATTCTATCTATGCTTGAATCCACAAGATAGAATACCTACTGGTATAGCCGTAGCAATTCATGTCCTAAAGAGGCTCAAGAAAAAAAGAGAATAAAGACGAAGACGAATATATATATATGCGATCTGGTAATAAGGAATGCACTAAATATTTTAGATTGCTTCAATTGCAATCACTACAACTGCAGAGATTTTATGCTGTCAAAACTGCAAATTGTATGTAAAAAAGTATTATTTGCAGAGCTTCTAGGTCTTTGAAATTGGAAACAATGGTCCAAAGGCCGAGCACGTGATATCTTTTGGGATATCCAGTTTGAGGCCAAATCATCTCCCTAGTAGGTCAAAATGACTAACGGTTCCATCCAATCTCTACCTGTCGTAACATCCTTACAACAGGAGCGACTACAACATTCTGTATTTATTGATCGCCACAAATTCTCAATCCATTCTTCCTTCCTGTTAGCGATGTCTTGTCCTTGAGACCATCATGCTTTAGCGTTCCGTCGTAATCATGGTTTTGCCCGCATTGTTTGTGCATGCCTGTTTTGATCTCGTTGCACTGTCGTAACCGTGTTAGCATCATGTGATGTGTAATTACTCACGTTTGAGAACAATGTATTACAACAGATCCGAAAGTCCTGTGTGATAGATCAATGATGGTTTCACACAGTCAACACATTCTACACCCCATAGATTATAAGAAATTCAAACTGCATTAACTACGCACTGTGAAAAAATCTAGCCAAGCATGACATGTATAACATCATCGAAACGTGATGAATATCATATTTATCACGTTCTTAGTTGGTCGTCGAGTGACTTAAATCGGCGCCAGTAGTGTCTATTGTGTGCAAAAGTAGCCCCATAGGTTGCTCTCTCTACATACTCTCTGAGCACCTCATTTTCCTTTGAGGATCTTCGAGACGAAATCAGAATATTTGGTTGGTGTCTCGTTGTTACACACTTGACATACCGTGAAAGCAATCATTGCATTTTTTCTTGTGTCTTGTTCTTGTCCATCGGTTATTGTGAACGCGTCAAATGCCTCGCCGGTGCTTTTGTTCATTAATCGTTGACATAGACATACTCCTATCATTGCTCCCTCGAAAGCGTGTTCGATAAGTTTGCGTAATCCTTCACCTTGTTTACGTGAATTCTAACTTTCTAACGCATAAATTAAAAGAGAAAAATTTAGACTGAAAAAGTAAGCATAGAACAGTTTCTTTTGTTGTCCACTTTACTACGTCGTCGATTCTCTTGTGAATTCTTTAAGCCAATGATTTCTTGTTGCCTATTTCTAAAACTAAGTCATCCATGATGTTGGTCTTCACTATACACACATCCGCAGCTACTGGGAATGTTGGATCCATCGAACATGAATCAGGCATCAGAAACAAAACTTCTTTTCGAAGTCTCCCGAGCCACTTGTTTCTTCTTCATCAGCTTTGGAGCTATGTCGTTCATAATTTTGACTTCTCAACCCAGATATAAACTGCACATTTGGAGATAATTATTTTGTTAAGTGTGAGCATGACATCAAAAATAAATCCTTCCTTCATAAATATCGTCTTCGTGGGATTCATTCCTAGGCTAACTCTTCAAAAGCACTGCCGAAATCGGTCATCATTCGTTTAGAATGACAATACTCGATGTTACAAAAATAACATCATCAGTAAAAAGAAGAATATAAACGCCAGCAATGGGTTCCACTCCCACGCGGTCCCATTTTAGTTTTCTCAGACTTATAACTGCGCAACCTAACTGCATCCCATAGACATTTCATACTTAGAGAACTGGTCTTGAACCGCTTCAATACCATGGTTATAACTAAAACTGCACAAAGTTTACTGAACATCTAATAGACCTAAGAATTAGTCCCCACGATATTCACCAATTGAAAAATTTGTGCTATAAAATGGAAATGACATGAATTGCCATTTCCGCTTAGACTATTTTAGTAGGTTACAACTCGAAATAAGCGTCACGGAAGCGTTCATACCACTTCTTAGAAACGCGTTATAACAGAAAACTTTTAGCGGACTTCTTTCAGTTAAAAGAAAAAGTGCATATTGACGTAAATAGGTTGTCCCAAACCTTGTAAACGAACGAGGACAAAACTATGGTTGAATCAATGATAAAAGATTTTCACTACAGTAATTGGTATAATAACTATAGTAACTACGTTCAGTAAGAGCTAAATAAATTGTGCGGTTACGCTGACATCGCAGTAGTAGGAAACGCCAAAAATTTTTACCCATAAACTCGACGATAACAACGCACAAATTATTCAAGAAACCAACCTAAATTACTCATAAGTAATCTCAGCCAATGACGGCTCGACTTATCTTCGTCAAGAATTGCTCTGAATGTTTCATCTTTGAGCTGATCTGGCAAACACTGGCGCAAAGCTTGTTGGGCACTGTAAAAGATAAAGTCAAAAAAATTTAAGACGTGCTTCTGGGTGACTTCACCTGAAGATGTATTTCAATATGATCTAACTAGGGCATTATACGCGACCACAAGACAGCCAACCTACCGCGAATTATCACTGAGGCGACTGTAACACCGTATAACGTGTTTCAACAGCCTAGACGATGGATCTCGAGATAGCTTCATTACCATCTTACCCTAGAAGGAAGACATTATCACATGCTTCCTAAAACTATCTGGTAAAAATAACATAAGCTCACAAGAATCATAGCGACATGACTAAAGCGTTCATATGTTTGGCAAATATAAGAAAGACCGGTATCATCCAGTAGAATCTTTTGAAGAATAAATGTTGCAACGGTTTTAGATAATTCCGTTCCTTGTTCCATTATTCGAAGGCATAGTGGAATAATTTCCGTGGAGAGCAGGAAAGAAATAACCTGTAATGATTCCAGCAAATAACAAAAGCTGCCACGGCAAAACGGACTTCTTAACTCTCAGTAAGTAGAAAAGGGCACCTAACCTCCTTTTCATCAGTTTTAACCAGAGCACCAATCACTCCTAATGAGGTGAGACGAAGGTACTCGAACGACCGAGACGTTTTTGTTGTGTGAAGAAACGGATAGAGATACAGCGGAATATGGGCTAAATGTCACAATACAAGCGCCAAAGAAGGCGACTTTTTTAGCAGAAAACACTGTTGAACAAAAAGTATGCTGGAGTACCCTGAAGAAACGGCCCTCTAGTGTCTTTGTGACTTGCAACACATTGCATCAACGCAAGAGCGTTACAAACTCTGTTGGACTGAGTTGCCGTTAAATTTGCTGGCATGATCGCTGGGTATATTGCAATAACCTAAATCTAGGAAAAAATTATCAGGGATAACTCAGCGCGTAAAAAAGTGGGTGAGTAGTTAGAACTATTGGAAAACTCTCGAATATTCGTTTTTGATGTTTTGACAAGTGTCAATTTGCAGCAACAAAACCTCCTGCAAAAGTGCTGCCATCGTTCCAAAAGAATACCATAACCAAATAGCGAGCTCTGGAACGCTGTCTCTCTTCTTGCTTAGTTCGAGGAGCGCGTTCTCACGTCTATTGATATCCTTAAGATCCAGAATCCACTGCAGGATTTCATCTCTAAAATTAAACATTCTGATAGCACAGGAAAACAAAACGGACCACAAACAATGGGATAAATCGTATGAAAGAATGTTCCGAACTTGTCAATCTGCATTCCGGGAGCAGAAGGCTGCGCAGCCTGTTGTGCCTGAGTTGCTGGCGAAGCACGTGCGTCCGGTGCGGCCAGAGTGATCATTTCATTCATAGGGACCATGTCCTGCGTTATCAAAAATGAGATTAACAAATGCACATCAGAATGAAATATGATGTTTATATTAAGACAGAAACGTTCAACACACACAGGTCGAGAAGTACCAATAGGTTCAAAATGAAGCTCCCCAAACTGATAAGTGTTGTCATAAGACCAATAAAGATATTAATGTTTACTAATAATAGTCGGGATTATCGGGATCTACCACCATCCTGGTATCAATCTAGTCGCATGGTGGCAAATCTCCCTCAGATCCACAACGGCTGTGACTGCCTGTGATGGTGACGACCCCTAGGGGGCTAAACCAGCAAAACTCCGGAAAAATGGAGATTATGCTGGCACCCGCACAACCAGTGAAGACGGGTCATCCAAGTATCAAGCAAGTAAGTCGAGGATTCACACAAGAAATAGACACGTCTTTTTGATACTAAGGATGAGAGGGCGCTTAAAAATCACTTATGGACGCGGGTAGTACCGAGAGCAGTACTTCAACTACCGCTACACTAAGAAATGAGATAAATACGAAGCGTCTGACCAGCTGCAAAGTAAAAGCGCGAGCTGACATTGGTTTCAATGGGCATGGACATGGGACCACGCGCGCGGTTCACGTCGATACGCACAGTGGGCGTATTTACTGCACACGCCGGGCGAATACTGGATTCGAGGATCGGGGAGGTATGGGAACGAATGGCGTTGTTCTGGGATTGAGGACGCTTCCTTAGTTTTCCTTGAGGCATTGAACGGGCCATCACCTCTGAACAGTAGTATTGTCGAAAATATTTCACTGCATTCCGTGTTTGACGTACTGGAAATGGAACACTCCTGTCAGTTTCAGTTTCGCGTCACTAATTTCCATCTTCATTTGCTCGGCGAGTGTTGGCTGAAAGCATTATAACAGCTACTCTGTTCATTTCTTTGTGGGACCACTACCTTCTCCGACGGAATTGGCTTCTTCATCGCGAAGTGATTGTCCTCTCCTTGCCTTTCCTTCAATGAGTGCTAAATATTGCTTCAATTTGTGAATACTAGGACTACATAAGTATTTTCTTTTAGCCACATTTCTCTAGCTTTCTGTGTGCTTTAATGCGCCCAGGATGTAAAGACATGCATTTTAGATGTTCCGGGTAGCGGTGGCTCCGCTGTTATTTCCTGCTTCCGAAGGTAGTCGGTTGTTTATCGCAGCTGTCCCGATAACTATTCTCCAGTCCAGAGGAAGACGTCGCACACTAACTCCTCCTCCATGGGTCAGTTGATCTACTATTTATCCTTCTATTTTTATCGTCTTTTTCACACTTTAGATTTCGTATGTTCCTGCGTAGGGATGTGGGGAAGGTGGTTTTTCTATCTCAGTGCTTTCTATCATTGTTCCCAGAAGCATGTTTCAGCTTCCTCCTGTATATGAGAGAAGTCATACGGACTTTTTGGACGACGAAAACCGGTGAAAATGTTTCTATTATTTTCAGTCGTCTGTTTATTTTTCCTTCTACTTTTTTGCAGTGCTCTTATTCAAGACGTAATCTGTGCTGAAAAGAGCTTGTATGTTAACCTGGCAGCTGAGTGCTCGCAAAATAGCGAGAGTAAACTTACAAATATAGGACCGACAACACGCAGAGTAGGTGAGTGATTACGGGTGTTTGTTAAAAATGGACACATTACGGTGCATTGCGCATAGGATAGATCCCCGCGCCCATGGCTCACCAAGCGTTCCATCTCTCCGGGGTCGGCAAATTGGTATCACACTTGTCTGGGATGATAGCAGCACTGACTGGCTACATCGGTGGGCCACCACGAGTCATTATAAAGGCCAGATATGATGTGTTCAATCATCCTCAACGATGTTTAATGAAGTCGAATGCATGGCGCATCCCACAGGGATTGATCAAGACCTTTTGAGCTCCTTTATCCTTTATCCACATAAAAAGTGTGCATGGAATTTACGCTCTGGTTAAGCCATAAATTTTGAAGAAAAAAAAAGCAAATCTGGGTATCTTTCTAGCTAAGTAAGTGGCAGGAAAGCTTTCAACTTGTTTATATTTTTTTTTGTTTTTCGTAGCTATGTTCTGTCGCAATTACTTCCTATCCGTGAGTTATCCTTTCTTGAAGGACTGCTTGCCCGGAAAATAGGAATGATGCCGCAGTGGACAATAACTGGTGAACGAATACTGTGCACTCTTTTGGAGATTTGTCAAGTACGCAAACTTATTTCACCACATTTTCCAACGAGCGTGATACTTCCACTAGCAGTTCTCGACTGTGTCGGCACACAGGGAGAATGTTGAGGGAATTTCAGAATTTGACTATGTCATTTGCAAATGAAGAGCGAATTTAATACGGACTCCATTATAACTCAAAAGACCGACTTTCTGTAAACCTCGGCATAGATAGTTGATATATTTATTTATATGATCTTATGAACTGACCTTCTTTTGCTGATGTGAGGTTGGTATAGGTCTTCCGTTGTCGCTGTCGTTGTTGTTGGTGTTGTTGGTCGATGGCCGACGTTTCGGTGATTTCGCCTTCCTCAGAGCCGTGATGTTACGAGTGAGACCATTGATAATATCACGACTCTGAGGAAAGCGAAATCGCCGAAATGTCAGCCATCGACCAACAACACCAACAACAACACCAACAACAACGACAACGACAACGAAAACCTATACCAACCTCGCATCAGGTAAAGAACTCCATTATGTTATTATAAACTAAGGCTAGTAACTACATTGCAGAAGGAAATATTGTTACCTGTGAAGCAGTTAATCTACTTGACTCTTCTCTGTCAAGTGTAAAAAAAGATGGAAATTCTGCATCTAGACTTTCAAAACAAAAACAATCGAGTAGTTTTTTTATACTAGCTCTTGCAGAGAGTTTAAAAGAACAAGTTAAGCCAATTAACGGTAATGGTATAAATACAGTCTTGTACTTCATCGTTCAAAAAGTAGCCTCAGCTTAACTCGGTTCAGTGTCGATTTGGTTCCCCCAAATCAATCCCGTTTACTGATGTCACTGGTATAACATATAAAGCTAACTCAAAGAAAGATGAAGCGAAGAACGCGCATGGTGTGGTAGTGAACGCGTTGGCCCCCGGAAGGGATAATAGCGTGTTCGATCCCCACCGTAGACACCTGCAGTCCGAGGTTTTGCAAATATCTCAACATCATTACGGTTGATTTGGCATAATATCCTGCCGTGATAATTGTAGTAGCCGTTAAATAAAAAGCTTAACGTGGTCAAAATGTAATTCTGATCTTGTTATGCTGCGTTATTGTAGAAAGCACTTCTAAACAGGTTGCTGTTGTTTTTAGAATCATGTTGTCAGCGTTGTATCACCAGAAGATTGGTACCGTAAGAGTATAGTCGGAAAACGGAAAGCTTTTAATAGAGAAGGTCCGCTGTGGAAGGTATCATTTTAGGAATTCAATAGCCTTCTATCATCATTCCGTTGATAATTTCAGGTCACCGTTGGAGCTGTTAACGGTGATGCTAACATTTACACTCATCTATATCGCAAACAGTTTGCTAAGGCTCGCATTCCTCCCAAAAAACATTTGGGGTCTTTTTTGGTAAGCTTTACTGAACAGGAATTGTGTAAGCTATGACGTTATGACTAGGTTCTCCAAACAGTATCGGAGAGTTCTAATCATTAATTCCAAGTGCAGATACTCTAGATTTTATAGTAATAAAAAAAAGTCAAAACGGAGATATTTCGCCAAGATGTAGTGTTGTTCATTCGGGTGGTTTCATGTAACAGACGTCCCATAAGTAACGTAAAAAAGGTCTAGTTATTTTTTTTTCAGTAAATGGCTTATGCGTAAGTTGTATCCAAGTACTCGTTATTTTTCGAACGACCGCTAAAGACCGACTTTGTTTACTTGAAAATATGATTAGGACGTCTTACTTTCAGGTTTCTGAGGACGCTTTGCCTACAATTGGAACGAATTTGGATGTACGACACTTTATTGTCGGACAATATGTCACAGCTTCAGGAAAGTCCATTGATTGGGGATTCCAAGGTGGGATGCACCGATGGGGCATGAGAGGCCAACCAACTCTAAAGTGAGTTTCTTTTTTCTTCTTTGTTTATGCATTATGATCGATCTTATTAAGGACCACCAAGTCACATCGCCGGATCGGTTCAATTGGATCGGTAGGTGATGCCCGCGTATGGCCTGGAAAACGTATGCCCGGTCATATGGGATATGAATGGGTCACCGTGAGCGGACTTGAGGTTAGTTCAAATGCTTCATGGTAATATGTGGTCGTAGCATTGATAATCCTCTATAATAGGTCGTTAGGATGAACATCGACAAGCAAGTTATTTATGTCAAAGGTAGTGTTCCTGGAGACATAGGAAATATGTTACTTCTAAAGGATTGTTTGCAACCAGAAAAGAAGCTTAAGGTATGTTTTAATTGGACGGATTATATAATAACTCTTTATCAATTCGCATCCTTCTTATTTTCCTTCATATTTGTATTATTTTGCAAATTTATGGAATGTTTCGGGTTTTCTTTGAGGTCGGACCTATGCCAACTTGGTTACCCTCTATCAGTGAAGCTGAGAGAGATAGTGAGACAGATGAGGAAGCGACAATGAACAAATTGGGGGCGAACGAAATTATTTCCCACAAATTGTTCAAGTATGTTAGGCAATTTTTATTTGTTGAGTATTTCTTTATTTGCTTAGTTACTTTCAGTTTCACTACTCCTACCCTTACGTTTTCCGATGAAGATGCGAAGAAAGCTATAGGAAGAGACAAAACGAAGGCGAAAATTGCTAAAGTTAAAAAATAACTCTTCATAGGTTGTTACAGAAGAGATTTATTTCTTAATACATCTATCATCCATAAAGGTTTTTCATTCGTTTCTAATAATACAACAGGTTGTGAGCCGAAGTCGCTGATATCTTTCTGTGCAAAGTAGTCTTAAACGTTGTTCTGGTTTATGCTCGTACGTGCATTCTCGTGAAATGTCTGAACGCTTGTTGAGAAGAAAAGTGTACATAAAGATGATCTCCAGAACACAACGGACACCACTAGAACACAACGGACATTGTGGTCAACAATGATTCGTTCGTGCTAGTACGAGCGTTCTCGTGATATGGAAGAATGCTGCTTCAGAAGAATAGATCCATACATAGAGCCGATGAAATGGCACCCTCTACCTCTAGAACACAACGGAAAGTGTTGGCAGGTACAATTTTTCGATGCATTTGACCATTTGTGGAATTTTCACAAACACCGTGCACCTTCAGGAAAGGGTTTTGGAAAATTACTCTGCTTATTGTTTATTTTCTGCTATCACTTATAATCTATGTTTTCGGATCAACTTCTCCGAGTTTTCTATTGTAGTAGGAATGAGATATGGACATGAAATTAAGAGAAATAGTTTTCTGGAGTTTTCCAGTAGTGAAGGTCGTACCTTAGTATACTACAATGCTCGTCATTGCAGGTGAATTCGAAGTTCTTTACTTAAGGTTGAAACCCACCTTGCAGCAATTCTTTATCGTTGAACTATAATTCACTCAAGCGACGTCATAATTTCGAGAATGTGGGAGGGAAAGAGAATTTTCTTGAGGAAAGCTCATATTGAATTAATATGCGTTGTTCTGCTTTTTTAGGAAACACTTGCATAAATTCACTATTTGCTTTTTTTTTTACTATTTACTTCATAATTTTTTTTATTTTGAATTTACATAAATCTTCCTGGTTACACTCTCCCTCAGTCAAACAAGATCGCTCCGTTTGTAGTGTTTGCTGTTTCTATTTATTTGTGTATTCCTGGTACATCGTATGTGTGTTATATTTATATTAACAATCTTTCTTGTTCCTTATATCCTCTACTGTCTTTCGTGTGCCTTTCTATGTTTTGGGACACAAACATCTCTAGGTGGCGCTAAAATCTCCGTCATCTCAAGCTGTTTGAATCTGGGAAGAGTAAGGCGGCCATGTACTTTGACACGTGCACGCTAGCAAGACTAGATATAACGTCATCGGATTGACTGCCGACTTAGCGGCAATACTGATATTGCTCCTGTGCTCCTAGGAACGTGCGACTATAGAGAAGTCAGCACTGGCGTATTTAGCATAACGATTTGAAGATTGAAATTCTTTGAACACATAACGACCGGAATCGTAGGTTTACGGTTGGAATGATTTAGACCACTTTTGACGATGTTCATTGTTTACCACTTGAAAGCAAACTATGTCAAAGACAAGGTGGAACCGTTCTTTGTAGGCTTGAAGAGAAAACTATATCTTCTTTAGTGTAATCACTGCACAAAGGAGACTGAATTTTGTCTTCGCTTCTCATGGTTCCCTTCTCCAAAGTCAGAAATGCAGCCTCGCAGAAAAATGCAGAAATGTAGATGAAGAACCGTATAACACCAGGGCAGGATTAGAGCAGCACATCTGAGGAACTCGAATGTTCACCACGATACCCTAGCTCGCATTTCGTATATTACCCTTCAGAATCTAGAATTCCTACTCAGTGGAACGTACACGATATCGGCAACTATCGTATAGCCTACCTCTTTCTTTATGATCTGTCCATTATAGTCCTCCATATTACCATCAGCCCAGAACCAATTAGATCCAAAAAGCTGGAGAAACTACCGCCAGTCTTCATAAGCGTGCTGGCTGGACTTTCCACATCAGAATTCAAAATTCCTATCTAGTGGAACATCGGTAATCAGCACTGGATTTTTGCAAAAGACGCATATGAAAAGACATAGTAGGTACCCATCACCACCGGCCTGTTGTTTGTCGTGCAAAAGCTCTTCGTCTGAGTTGTACTTAATGGAAATGGTAGAGCACTGGACATTGTGACAAGTACGGTTTTGAAAGGGACTCAGTACGATGAATCTCCACGATAATGAAATCTATACGAATGTCGTGAGGTTATGAGTGTTGTTAACGTTAGCTTAAGCAGGGTGTTTGGAATCACTGTGGAAACTATGGATAATCAGGATGCCCTATACAAAGATTTCTTATGACCTAAACGGTAAAGTCACAGTCTTAACTTCGTCATTACACAACGGAATTAACGTTAGCATGAAATATTTTGACAAGACGATGCCATCTCCATAAAACTATGTGCGACTGTCTTTGAAAAGGTTATGTAAAAATTGGGATAGGACAACGTGGAGGAGGAAATCCATTGCCGAACGCTACAACGGCCTCGCTTTTTTGATGATATTGCTTTTGTAAAGTCGGAAATTAGCCCATCTGAACGAATGGTAACAAAGTCCGATAGCTTTTGCGTTCAAATTTCATAAAGCGGACTTTAAAGAAGGGTATTTGTCTACAATAACCCGTACACTGTCAGCGGAACAGGTATTTGTTGTATGGAAGTTAGCTTGATGAATGACATAATTTCAGAGCTAAGCAACAGAAAACTATTGTCTTAGAGAGTTTACAATAATATCGACGTTGTTGTAAAGAAGACAAAAAACAGCTAGTAGTATACACACCTCTTGATTCTAGAATCCTTCCTGCTTTAAATTATGCTTCGAAATCAGACTTATCGTCGAACGCGCATTGAAAAGGTTTGTGCTAGTAATGTAGCTTTCCATGCAAGTCAGAGAAGAAATCTGTTGTTCCGACCTACGCCAACGATCAATGACAATAGGCGCCACCAAATACGCAAAAAAGGGAGAATCAGGTGGGTCGGCTTCCGCGACGATGCCCATTGTACGCAGTTGCACCTGACCTGAAATGATTGCACTCGTCAGATTTATGCAGTCATATGGAAGCTCCCAGGCGCTGCGTTATTTTTCAACAAGGTACTTCTGTTTTAAACTGGTGGAATTCTGACTCTCTGGGTTCGTAGGAGTTTTTTTGGGTAGGCTCGTATTTCGAAAATAAAAGTAATTCAACAAGCAAGATTTGATCCAATAGGACATTTGGGTGTTCCATAATGTATCGCTGATTTTTGCGGGTGCTACGCTTCCTTGAGAAATTAGGTATTACAAAATAAGTTCACAATGGAGTCCTTGCCGCTACTGGATGAGTTGTATGGGGCCAGTAGGCACTCTTAGTTATGCAACGCACACGTGTTCGATGAATGAATGGAGGATTTATTGCGGCAATTTGCGGTAAATGTCAATGAAGCCCAAATGGTCTGGAGTTTAGACCATGACCAAAGTTTTTCACGTCCTGTAAGTGACCCAGAAATGGGCTGATATTGGCTTCCATAGGGTACTAGAGAGAATTTAGGACTTCAAGTCAACTTCTATACATACCAAGCGGGTTAAAAGCAGATGCAGCCAATGTGACAAAATTTTTCGTTCGCATTATTCCAATAATACTACAAAAAATGCGGATTGTAAATGTTAGAGAATGATTGTGATGATGGTAAGTATTACGTAGAAAATGTAAATCTTTGAACTCTTGGACTCTTGGTTATGGAATAGACATCTTTGAGCATGAGAAGGTTAGAAATCTTTAATATTATCAAAAATGCACAAAACCACAATGTTAACCTTTTATTTGCTGTCTATTACAATTTTTCACGGAGGGCACTATATGAAATATAACTGTAATTATGCTGAGATATTTGCAAAACTGATGGCACTACTGATGGACAGAAAACTAACTGAGAAATAGGCGAAAGGAAGGAACCGCATGGTGTGGTGATGAACGCGGTAGCCCCCGGAAAGGGTAAGAGCGCGTTCGTTCCCCACCGCAGACATCTACGGTCAGGACTTTTGCAAATGTCTCAACATTATTACGGCAATGCACAAATGTTTAGTAGCTTAGTGCTGATCGTTCTGATCATTGACTATGTGTGAATACCCCTCTTACTAACAAAAGTTTCTTTGGTAGGAGCTATATTAACATTTGGAGTCCAAAACTGGTGCTTCGATAATTGTTAATAATTCTCTAATTCTTCTGTAGCCACAGTGCTGGAGGATTAGAGAACAGTATATTTGTAGAAGAACCATTGCTTCTTCTGTTGAGGAACAAGCATGGCCTTTCGAAAATTTGCTTCCATCTTAAGGTAGCATAGAAATGAAGTTTCCGAAAAAAGTGATCAATAAAATTTAAATTTTTGAAATTCCTGGTGATAGTCTGGCTATCGCAAATAGTAATGTTGCATTTGGGTGCGCTCTAGCGTTCCACTGGGTGAAATCCCGCTTGTTCAATTGGTTTCTTGTCCAAAGCATGGAAAACTTATGTCTTATCGACAAGGATTTGTAAACTATGATCCTTTTTATTCCAATGAAGTTCACCATGAATTGGGATATGTTGGTTTAAAGTTGAAAGTGACCGTTACTTCCATGCTGTTTGAGTGGATTTCGATTGTGTTAATACCCTAGTCTTCTCGCCACCGGGTAAAGAAACTCGTTCGAAAACTGTTTCTGTAAATCCTAGCTTTCGATGTTCCTTCTTCCTTGACGTGTAAGTATGAGTTAAGCCAAGGTGTCAAAAATTCAGCAAGTACGTGAGAGGTAGGTGACTCATGCATGGCTAAATACTTTACGTTTTCAATTTAAGGAGACATTTCAATTTGTGGTGAACTTTATTTATTTAAATAAGAATCGTTGTAATCCACAGATATTTGCCAACAAGGTCTGTTTATCCACCATGTCTCTCATTCAACTATGATGATATTCTGGTTTTCGGTAACATACGAAAGGACTTGGGCGCGTGTGACGCAGTGGTTGGAGGCGCCACTGCGACACGCAAGTGGAATCGATCCCAGAACCCACGGCTCACCAAGCCTTCTATCCCTCCGGAGTCGGCAAATTGGTACCAGAGTTCTCTGAGAGGATAGCAGCACTGGCTCGATACATCGGCAGGCCACCGCGAGGCCAGATAAGCATTCAGTCACCTCCAACGATAC
The DNA here is from genome assembly GCA_009735665.1 of Angiostrongylus cantonensis. NCBI lineage: Eukaryota > Metazoa > Nematoda > Chromadorea > Rhabditida > Metastrongylidae > Angiostrongylus > Angiostrongylus cantonensis. Next base: position 564,303 of record MQTX01000153.1, on the reverse strand, counting down.
TTAATGAAGTCGAATGCATGGTGCATCCCTCAGGGATTGATCAACGCCGAGAGCTTTATCCTTTTACGAAAAGACTTCTTTTCCTTTCTTCGTCGGAACTCATATTTGGAATAAGGGAGCGTGTGAACAGAGGAAATTTCATGCAGCAGGATAGGGTTGTGTTCCTTAGTCCATCATTAGTACTTAGTACTGAATGGTCCCACTCGTAACATCACGGCTCTGAGGAAGGCGAAATCGCCGAAATGTCAGCCATCGACCAACAACACCAACAACTACGACGACGACAACGAAGACCTAGACCAACCTCGCACCAGCTAAACAAGATCAGTTTATAAGATCGTAAATAAATATAAAACAGCTAAATTAGGGAGTTGTTAGGTCCATCATAGGGGCAATGAACACCTCTTATGGATCGGAGAAATGTTTACTACTTTACGACTTGAATTCTACTCGGACATCTATGATTTTACCGGTGCTCGAATAGCGATTTAGTTGACTGAGTGATCGAGTACTATACAGTAAGTCAAGTCGCTTAGGAGGGGATTTAAAGTTAAAATAAGGTTTTAGAAAAGAAATATGACCTTGTGGCGGGGAGAGTAAAGTCTGTTCCAAAAGTATCGGCTTTCATTTCCTCTTGTTCAGTAGTTATCGAACAGTTGTCTTTAGTTGTCGAAAGAAAAACGATTACAGTTGCCGTTGTTGCTAAAAAGGATTGTTAAAATATTCAAGAAGAAACCTCATAGGTAGTCGATATAAGTAGGGTAGAGTTACAGCGCAGTGCTTTTTCGAAGCTTGCCATACCTCAAATTTTGGTGAGTCCTTCCTATCTAGAAATCTCACTTAAAAGCTATTTTGGATACGGAAGAGTGCATAAAGTCGTGGTTTTATTTCATGTCATCGGTTTTTTTTTTGCGTAATGTGCAAGATAGTTTTTCTTCTATCAT
>MQTX01000153.1:547199-561255 GCA_009735665.1 Angiostrongylus cantonensis | reverse complement strand
TAGTTTACAGCGCAGCTTTCGTCTAATTGCTAGCTTTCCGGTTGGACAAGACGTTATTTCGCTAAGATGTCGGGAGCCGTGCAAAGGGCTTCTCAGGCTGCAAATGCTTATCAAAATGACCATACTGTGTATAGATCTTCCTTTGATCAAGTCTTTTTTTTTACCGTTCTAGGCAAGCTTAGCACTAGTTTTCTGACCTTGATGGTGGATTCCCCCGGCACCGGTGATCAAACCAACTACCTCCTGTATCACCCTTGTCTGGCCAAATACTGCGCTACACACGCATCTCTATGTTTCGTACATAAAATCATATCATTTAGATAGGAGTATCGCTAGGAGTACATGCCTTTGACATAACATGGGAGGGTCCTTTAGGAACTGTGGCTGTAGTAGGCGTTGCAACGAGGTGTGATTTTTTTTTTTTTTTATAGATAAGTGCTCTAACATCGCATTAGTATCTTATTATTTACCGTTTTATTCAGGCATGCTGCTCTTCATTGTCCTGGTTACTTGCCTCTGCTCGGAAGTGATGACCAGAGTTGGGGATGGAACCTTGTAGATAACACATTAATACACAACGGAGAAAATTTGGGTGTTTACCCACGTGTAAATAATCCTCCGAAATATCAGGTATGCTAACGTGTTAGATTGAGAACATCTGTGGTCAAACCACCATTACCGCTAGAGTGAACATTTGACACCTGATGTCCAACATAAGTTGTTTTTCCAGTAATAGGTTCTCCGATAAAGGCCGCTTTCAGCTTTAAACCAACGCGTATAAAGTCACAGCGAAATTTATTAATTGAGATAAAAATCTTCAAAATCTATAGATCTTTGCCAACAGAGCTTTGGGGTTTTTCTAATGCGGTTTATTTTTGTTTTTACGGAGCCCAAATACTGAACTTTTGGTAATTTTTTCATCGAGGTTCATACTCTTAGAGCAAAACCAATTGAATAAGCAGGGTTTTTCCATCTGATCGCGGTGATACCCTCGACTAAGTCGTTTGCAGAAGCTAGGCTTCGCTGGGAATTTTAAACAACTAAGTTTAATTTTAAGCTCTGCTTGTCAAATCCAGCATTGAAAGTACTTGCAAATGTCTTTACACCACTTGGACTTTGAATTACTTTCATAACATTAGAACATATTGATTCCTAGTTCATTTAGCACTCTCTGTTCATTAGTCGGCGATGTATGAAGATGATGACGAAGACATGCCTTATGGAGGAGAGGGAGTCGATCAGGATTTTACGGAGCCCAAATACTGAACTTTTGGTAATTTTTTCATCGAGGTTCATACTCTTAGAGCAAAACCAATTGAATAAGCAGGGTTTTTCCATCTGATCGCGGTGATACCCTCGACTAAGTCGTTTGCAGAAGCTAGGCTTCGCTGGGAATTTTAAACAACTAAGTTTAATTTTAAGCTCTGAAAATTTTGATTCGAAGCAACTTTAGAGAGAAAGAGCACTTTCGGAGAATTGTATTTACTTTTGAGTAGATTGGGAAAAGGCTTTCTATAAATCTTTGGAGTCCTCTCCGAGTACTAAATCCGAGTACTCTAATTACCAAAAGCATCAACGCCTAGGAAAAAAAATCGGACTCAATTGAATGATAGAAATGAAAGATTATTGCTATCGTAGTAACTTATATGGCCCTTTTCACAAACTTAACATTGGTCGAGCAAAAGACCCTTTGTTTTTGACGTTGAAAATCGTCTGCTTTTTTTTTACAGGAAGCATGTTGGGTAGTGATTAGTGCTTATTTTGATGAAAAGGGTCTTGTACGTCAGCAGCTCGATTCGTTTGATGAGTTCATCCAAATGAATGTGCAAAGGATTGTGGAGGATGCGCCTGCTGTGGAACTACAAGCCGAAGTTCAGCACTTCTCTGGTATTTGCCCGTTCCTAAAGCTTCCTAAAGTTTTTCCTCAGGTTCCTAAAGCCTTTAGCCTCGCATGCCTAAACATTGTTTGCTTAAGGAGACATTGAAAATCCAACAAAGTTTTCGCTAAAATTTGAGCAGATTTATTTATCGAAACCAACACACTGGGAGAAAGACGGAGCACCGACACCAATGATGCCTAATGAGGTAACCTTAAGAGTTTTACTTTTCATTGTCGCTCATTATTTCCCCTCGTTTTTGCATTTGGTCGTGTTTCCTGCGTATTACATACAGCGGCATATTTGTGTACCTTTTTTACTTTGTAGTCATCAACTATGACTTTTTCGGTAAAATCATGTCGTTGACTTTTTGGTTATCACTTGTCAGATTTTTTGTTTGACTCGCTCTTTAAATGATAGTAATGAAAGATTATTGCTATCGTAGTAACTTATATGGCACTTTTCACTCTTACATGAAGGGTTCTTACGCCTTTAATAAAAGTGGATGAAAGTCATCCTGCTTAAAAACGATGATCTAGGAGATATTCTTACCAACCGACCAATTAACTAATGATCACGCTTTTCCTGATCCTTCTTTTGACGTCGATGTTAATATTTATAATTTATAGATGGCGCTATTTTGGTTGTGAATTTTCTACACAGCTTAGGAAGATTCTTCTTATATTGAGTAGAGACTCTTGGTCAGTTAGTAAGAATAGTAGGGACTCCTTGGCTGCTCAGGACTTCTATGACTGATTCTATCCCAACTGGTACAGAAATGAGTATATGGTAGCAATAGTACTACTAGTCAGTTTTCCAGTTTTAGCCCGCAATTTTAAATTTTCTTACTTCTTGTGCAGACGTTTGTCAATATATTTTAAAACTTAACTATTTAGGTAGGAGAGCGGATACGATTAGTGTTGGATTGCGATCGTCACATAGTCTATTTTGAACGTTCGGGTGCAGAATTTCTTGGTCTTGCATTCACCGATCTACCTCCAGTCAAGTTATTTCCTGCCATTTGTGCGGTATATGGCAACACAGAAGTTTCTATGGTTTACTTTGGACCTCCGCTTGTTGGCTAACTTTAATCACACCACTTGCTTAGTTTAATTTGAATATCTTCATTTTAAAGTCTTTAGTGATCTCTCTATTTCGTGCATTATGATATGGTCCTGATCTCTATCTAGAAGAAAATTTCTTATGAATGCTTTTTTTTTTAAATTTGCGAACCGCCGTTTGTGATCTCATCTATTGCATCATGCTGCTTGAGCGATGCCGTTTAATATTTTTGAGAAATCTTTATCTTATGCCTTTATCTGCCATGGGTATCGAGCCGATGCCGATGTATCGAGCCAGTGCTGCTATCCTCCCAGACAAGTATGGTACCAATGGCTCCTCCAACTACTGCGCCACACGCGCTCCTCTAGGCTCTCGACGTTGATCAATCGCTGAGGGATGCGCCATGCATTCGACTTCATTAAGTATCGTTGGAGGTGATTGAATGCATATCTGGCCTTTACAATGACTAGCGGTGGCCTTCCGATGTATCGAGCCAGTGCTGCTATCCTCCCAGACGAGTCTGGTACCAATTTGCCGACCACGGAGGGATGGAAGACTTGGTGGGCCATGGGCGCAGGAATCGATTCCACGTGCGTGCCGCAGTGGCGCCTCCAACCACTGCTCCACACGCGCCCATAGCTGACCATTTACAAACTTTTAACAATCTTGTGCCATCTTTAATAGTTTTGTTACCCGTTTTTTCAACTTTTTTTCTGTATAGGTTTGAATCCGTCAATAAATTTTTCGATGTCATAACCTCGTTTTTGCATTTGGTCGTGTTTCCTGCGTATTACATACAGCGGCATATTTGTGTACCTTTTTTATTTTGTAGTCATCAACTATGACTTTTTCGGTAAAATCATGTTGTTGAATTTTTGGTTATCACTTGTCAGATTTTTTGTTTGACTCGCTCTTTACTGCTTGTCAAATCCAGCATTGAAAGTACTTGCAAATGTCTTTACACCACTTGGACTTTGAATTACTTTCATAACATTAGAACATATTGATTCCTAGTTCATTTAGCACTCTCTGTTCATTAGTCGGCGATGTATGAAGATGATGACGAAGACATGCCTTATGGAGGAGAGGGAGTCGATCAGGATATGGAGGAAGAGGACGCAGATGAAATATCAAGCGAACAGTGGCAAGTAAGGATTGGTTATTTAACACCTATGACTAGTAATAAACTTAACATTGGTCGAGCAAAAGACCCTTTGTTTTTGACGTTGAAAATCGTCTGCTTTTTTTTTACAGGAAGCATGTTGGGTAGTGATTAGTGCTTATTTTGATGAAAAGGGTCTTGTACGTCAGCAGCTCGATTCGTTTGATGAGTTCATCCAAATGAATGTGCAAAGGATTGTGGAGGATGCGCCTGCTGTGGAACTACAAGCCGAAGTTCAGCACTTCTCTGGTATTTGCCCGTTCCTAAAGCTTCCTAAAGTTTTTCCTCAGGTTCCTAAAGCCTTTAGCCTCGCATGCCTAAACATTGTTTGCTTAAGGAGACATTGAAAATCCAACAAAGTTTTCGCTAAAATTTGAGCAGATTTATTTATCGAAACCAACACACTGGGAGAAAGACGGAGCACCGACACCAATGATGCCTAATGAGGTAACCTTAAGAGTTTTACTTTTCATTGTCGCTCATTATTTCCTGTCATTCTTTTTGGGAACGGGTGAAATAAAACAATGAGGGGATTGCAGAACTTAACATTGGTCGAGCAAAAGACCCTTGCTTCTGACGTTGAAAATCGTCTGCTTTTTTTTTTACAGGAAGCATGTTGGGTAGTGATTAGTGCTTATTTTGATGAAAAGGGTCTTGTACGTCAGCAGCTCGATTCGTTTGATGAGTTCATCCAAATGAATGTGCAAAGGATTGTGGAGGATGCGCCTGCTGTGGAACTACAAGCCGAAGTTCAGCACTTCTCTGGTATTTGCCCGTTCCTAAAGCTTCCTAAAGTTTTTCCTCAGGTTCCTAAAGCCTTTAGCCTCGCATGCCTAAACATTGTTTGCTTAAGGAGACATTGAAAATCCAACAAAGTTTTCGCTAAAATTTGAGCAGATTTATTTATCGAAACCAACACACTGGGAGAAAGACGGAGCACCGACACCAATGATGCCTAATGAGGTAACCTTAAGAGTTTTACTTTTCATTGTCGCTCATTATTTCCTGTCATTCTTTTTGGGAACGGGTGAAATAAAACAATGAGGGGATTGCAATTTAAACGTTGTCGGCCAAATTGGACGCGATGAATCTCATGCTAGCTTTGGTCTTCCATGAGCACTCATAGCATTTACGCTTATCTATGAAGGATCATGGTACTCATTTGTCTATCTATCCTTTGGTATCGCATGTCGACCACCTGCTCCACCTTTTTTCCTGTTTATCTTCAAGTGAGCTCCAGTGATGTCTCTATTTTTCCCTCTCGCAACAATAGTGTCCTAGTGGATTCTGCTTCTTTCAAAGCGTCGAAGAGAATCATATTCTTTCTTCGTAGTTATTCTTGCCGAAGTTTTATCATCGGGTCGGTGACCCCTTGACATCCTTTGCGACCTGGCCGTCAAAGGGTGTTGTCCACCATTATTTACTTTTCATTGTCACTCATTATTTTCATCATTCTTTTTGGGAACGGGTGAAATAAAACAATGAGGGGATTGCAATTTAAACGTTGTCGGCCAAATTGGACGCGATGAATCTCATGCTAGCTTTGGTCTTCCATGAGCACTCATAGCATTTACGCTTATCTATGAAGGATCATGGTACTCATTTGTCTATCTATCCTTTGGTATCGCATGTCGACCACCTGCTCCACCTTTTTTCCTGTTTATCTTCAAGTGAGCTCCAGTGATGTCTCTATTTTTCCCTCTCGCAACAATAGTGTCCTAGTGGATTCTGCTTCTTTCAAAGCGTCGAAGAGAATCATATTCTTTCTTCGTAGTTATTCTTGCCGAAGTTTTATCATCGGGTCGGTGACCCCTTGACATCCTTTGCGACCTGGCCGTCAAAGGGTGTTGTCCACCATTTATTTGTAAGATGCATCACATCGTCTATCTTCATGTTTTAGACTTTGTTTTTTAGAGGTGCAGCATTGATCAACCACTTGTGAATGATAACATCATAATTGCCGTTGTCTCCATTTTTTGACCCACGTTCTGCATACTCTTTGGCGAGGAATATATCGGAAATGAAGTTCAATTCATCCCTCGTTAACATGACACATGCATTAGTGGATTCTGCTTCTTTCAAAGCGTTGAAGAGAATCATATTCTTTCTTCGTAGTTATTCTTGTCGAGGTTTTATCATCGGGTCGGTGACCCCTTGACATCCTTTGCGACCTGGCCGTCAAAGGGTGTTGTCCACCATTTATTTGTAAGATGCATCACATCGTCTATCTTCATGTTTTAGACTTTGTTTTTTAGAGGTGCAGCATTGATCAACCACTTGTGAATGATAACATCATAATTGCCGTTGTCTCCATTTTTTGACCCACGTTCTGCATACTCTTTGGCGAGGAATATATCGGAAATGAAGTTCAATTCATCCCTCGTTAACATGACACATGCATTTAAAGTTATCTTCTTGACCAATAATCTGCTGTTCTTTTCTTTGCCGTCCCCATAATGAGTGATAATTATCGTGTGAATTAAGTAGGTAAACGAAAGTTTAGTAGCATAGTGGTTGTGTACTGAACGGGTTTTTTTTTTAATATGTGGGAGGCATATGTCAATTCGGCGCAGCAGAAAAAAGTCCTTCCTCTGAATCTCTATCTCCGGGAAGTTCTCGGTGGGGTGGTAAGTTTAAACTTATATATCTGACAAATGTAGGGAGGCCATATGTCACAACTAACCAACTAGGAATCTCTTAGGGTGATGAGTCGAGACTCATTTTGACATGCAGCTCCTTTCTTATTGCTTCATCGAATTCACAAAATCCGTCCGAATGTGGTGGTGTGCATTCTAGAATCATTGGTGCCGGTAAATTTTTTAAACCCTTTTGCGAGGCGATTGTCGAGTACTTCAGGCACGTCTACGTAATCTTACCTATTCTTCGCCTCTGTATGTCGATATTACGAAGCAAATTCAACGGGAAGATGAAGTAACAGAGCGTAGATATGAAAAAGTTTTCGTTGGAAAAATTCCGATCATGTTAAGGTGGTTCTTCCTGTTATTTTAATAATAAGTTTTATCGTTCTTTGCGTTTACATATGTATGTGCAAATAATATATATACATATATATATGCATAATATTGTTGAGTTATAGATCGAGCTACTGTATGCTTTCCAATATGTCTGATCGTGACCTGACAGAGCTTAATGAGTGCCCGCTCGATCCTGGAGGCTACTTTGTAATCAACGGCTCTGAGAAGGTGGTTCCAATACAGATCTGTAATTTCTGAATTTCTAGAAATTAATGTTACTTTGTTTGCGTTAAAAACTAGTCTGTGGTAACTTCTCCGACTCAAAAATATTTGTTTCGTTTAGGTTCTTATCGCTCAGGAGAAGATGGCAACGAATACTGTTTACGTGTTTTCAATGAAGGACGGGAAATATGCATTTAAGGCAGAATGTAGATCTTGCCTTGAGAACTCGAGGTAGTTTTTTTTTAACCTATGAGGTATTTTTAGTAGTAAAACGCGGCTGCGTTTCAGTCGTCCAACATCGACCATGTGGGTGAACATGTTGGCTCGCAGCGGTGGAGGAGCCAAGAAGACCGCGATGGGGCAACGTATTATAGCTATACTTCCCTACATTAAACAGGTATCGTTATAAGGTTGTAAAATTTGTCTTAGGCAATACTCGGCCATTCACGTGCCGTTTGAAAGACGAACTGAACCGTTTTAATCTATATATCACATTCAGGCATCTTTTTTAAGCAAATTTTAACGTTTTCTTTTTAAGGAGATTCCTGTAATGATTGTGTTTCGAGCTCTTGGTTTTGTCTCTGATCGTGACATCCTCGAGCACATAATATACGACTTCGAGGATCCCGAAATGATGGAGATGGTTAAACCCTCTTTAGATGAAGCTTTTGTTATCCAGGTGGGTCAAATGTGGATAGTTATAATTGGTCAGTTCTAGTTTTCGTACACTGATAACTTGTTTATACTATTTGGTAGCATTTTTTAAGGTTACCAAACATTTCCATAGATCGAAAGAAATAACAGCATTTCTTCTGTGGTTCCAGGAGCAAAATGTTGCCCTGAATTTCATTGGAGCACGTGGTGCGAAGCCAGGTGTTACAAAGGAACAGCGTATTAAGTATGCTAAGGAAATTCTGCAAAAAGAATTGCTACCTCATGTTGGAGTGATGGATTTTTGTGAAACAAAGAAAGCAGTGCGTGAAATTTTATTTAGAAAGCTTTCCTTTTTTATGGGTTTGTCATTACGTTGTTTTAGTACTTTATTGGGTACATGGTTCACCGACTTTTACTAGCAGCACTAGGCCGTCGAGAACTCGATGATCGAGATCACATTGGGAACAAGAGATTGGATCTGGCTGGTCCCCTCCTTGCGTTTCTGTTCCGAGCGTTGTTTAGAAATTTGTTGAAAGAAGTTTGTTTTAATCTTTTGCACCGCATTCCTTTATTTTGAAAACCCTCTTATTTAAGATGCGGCTTACTGCACAAAAGTATATAAATAAGAATGGAGATTTTTCACTCGACGTGTGTGTCAAGACGTCAACAATAACTCGTGGTCTTGCCTATTCTCTCGCCACAGGAAACTGGGGAGATCAGAAAAAGGCTCACCAATCGAGGGCTGGAGTGTCGCAGGTTTTATTTTTCCCTCACGTAAACTTATGCAGAGTAGCTCTATGTGGACAATGATTTATTCTGAAACTCAAGATAAACTTCGAGTGGTCGTGCAATTCCCGAACACTGGCTATTCAGTTTCGTTTGGTTCCATAAGCGTGATTTTTCAGGTCCTGAATCGTCTTACTTACACAGCCACTCTTTCTCATCTGCGTAGGGCTAACTCACCTATCGGAAGGGAGGGAAAACTTGCAAAACCTCGGCAGCTGCACAACACACAATGGGGAATGGTGCGCTATACCAGTTTGCTCAGTTTCATGTTGTTTTTTATTTCATTCTTTTCTGCATTATAATTGCTAGCTTAGAAATAAAGGCCAGTTTTGTCATTATAATCAACAGTTGACGACAATTATCATAATTCGATAATCAACTCTTGTTAAAACACTGGTAATGGTGTAATCAAGCACATACAAGGACTCGGTTTAGAGACCTCGCCTGGAGCTAACCAAGCCGATTATCTCTCCTAGGTGGGGAACTATAAAGCGCGACTATCTTAGGATTTTTGGGGGATTAGACAGAAACAGAGTTCAGCAACGTTCATAAAATGGGCTAACAACTTTCAAGCAGTCTGCGAGCCTACAAGCAAGTCAGAAGAGCTTCGTGAATGATGGATGCGAGAAAACTAATGGACGAAGGAAATACTGTACTAGGCATAACGTGCGATATTCATTTGTGCGGAAAAATTTACACTTCCGATGGTTGTGATAACACTTTTCAACAGAGCGAATCATCTGATTGAGGATCTTCGACCGTGAAAAAATGATCAAGGCGAGAAGTACTGTCATGAAATATGTGGAATCTTACAAACATTTCAGGATGGCTCCATGACTCTAAGCCAGCAGAAAACTTCGCGTGCTTTTGTACGGCTGCACTGGACCACATGTTGCACATCGTTCACTGCAAAAGCTGAAATGATCAGGCTGAGACCCCCTCACTCACAGTGCTCATTAGACTAGATGCTTACCAACTGCCATTCTGTTCGTGAATCTCTATCCGATGAGATCTTCAATAACGAGTTTATTGATAGAAATGACATCATCATTTTAAGAACAGAATTCTGCAATACACGAAAAAATCGACCTTTTTGTTATTAGAAGATATTTGGGATCCAATGGCTCTTATTTTAATTAAAAAAATGTGATTGAAGCTGAGTTTTAGCATTTCAAGTTTTTAATTTATAAAACGCTCTTATTTTCCCACCAATCCAATAATTGTTCTGTTTTAGTTCTACTTTATGTATGTCTTTTATTATTTATCATTTAAGTTTAAGCTTTCATAGTTATGAATGTGAACATCACAATTAGGTGTGTCCTGCGGAGACTCCAGAAGGTCAAGCAGTGGGTTTGGTGAAGAATCTAGCATTGATGGCATACATCTCAGTAGGCTCGTTGCCGGAACCAATCCTGGAGTTTTTGGAGGAATGGTCGATGGAAAACTTGGAAGGTGATATTCTTGCGGATACAGAAGTTGTTGGATTATCTGTAGATTACTGCAAAACTCTTGTTATTTAGAAGTAGCACCATCGTCGATTGCCGACGCGACAAAGATTTTTGTGAATGGGGCATGGGTGGGAATTCATCGTGACCCAGAACATCTCATGACCACTCTTAAGAAACTTCGGAGACAGATGGACATTATCGTGTCAGAGGTCGGAGTTTTTGCACTTTGGAATGGATCGGAGCTCTTGTATGAGCGATTTTATTTAAGGTTTCGATGGTACGAGACATAAGAGATCGAGAGATTCGAATTTATACTGATGCAGGCCGTGTTTGTCGACCGCTATTGATCGTAGAAAATCAAAAACTTGCACTGAAAAAGAGTCATATCGATAAGTTGAAAGTGCGTCTGGTTTTTATCCACTTTTCCGCTGTTACGTTCTAGAGTGAAGTCGGACTTTCTCAAACACAATTTGCGACTTGTGTAGTGATTGTTCACATTCATTTTGCAGGATCGTGAATCTGGGAGTAATTATAGTTGGTCGGATCTCGTTGCAGGTGGGGTAGTTGAACTGATCGATGCACTGGAAGAGGGTTTGTAACTGCAATTTTTTTCTAGATGGTGAATTTTTTGCATATATGTTATAGCTTGGTCTGTATTTGTTTAGAGACGGTGATGTTGGCAATGATGCCCGAAGATCTAAAAGCCGGAGGCTATTGTGACACTTACACTCATTGTGAGATTCATCCTGCAATGATCCTTGGAGTGTGTGCGTCCATCATCCCATTCCCTGATCATAATCAAAGCCCAAGGAATACGTATCAAGTAAGTTATTTGGCCTAAGATCATTACTGATGCAAACAATGATGTATCTGAGTTTATTGTTAACAATAGTAATTGCGGATACATGGATTGATCAACCTGTGGAGAGAAAAACAGGTTTTTAACAAGGAAAAACAATTCGTTTGATTTGAGAGCGCTATGGGTAAACAAGCTATGGGTGTGTATACAACTAACTTCCACGTCCGTATGGATACACTTGCTCATGTATTGTATTATCCACAGAAACCTTTGGTCACTACTAGATCAATGGAATATCTAAGGTAAAATTAAATTTTTATTTTCAAGTTATTTTCGAAGCTAGGTTAGTTTTTTGTCATTAGCTTATCTGCAAACTATTGATGGTTTTGAGAAAACGTTCTCTTATACCCTAACTTGACCAGAAATTATTTTCGTCCGAGATAATCATCATTAGGACTAACACATTGTTTCAGTAGTGAGCAATTTTTATGAATTCCATTTTATTAAAAGTCTGGGGTTCTGGTTAATCCTATAGAGTTATTTTCGATTGTGTGCTATTTGTTTGTTCTGATAGCTCTATTAGGTTGGTGGAAAGAAATTTTGGATAACTTCGATTTCGCAGCCAGGAAATGACAATGCACTTTTTCGCTTCCAGTTTGTTCACGCTTAATGTGGATATTGCAGGTTCAACGAGCTTCCTGCCGGTATAAATGCTATTGTGGCCATTTTATCTTATTCTGGTTACAACCAAGAAGATTCTGTGATTATGAATCAGTCGGCTATAGATAGAGGGTTGTTCAGATCTGTAGGTATTTACACTAACTTTTTGCACTTCTTTTTATTTTGTCTTATATTGGTTTACTTTTATCGGTTTTCTACCGATCTTATCGCGATCAAGAGGCCAACTTGGATGGAGCTAACGAGGAGTTAATCGAGAAACCAACTCGCGACAAGTGCTCTGGAATGAGACATTCTCTTTATGACAAGGTATTTCTAGTTCATCACCTCCTAACAAGCTTGGTACTGTTAATCTCATTTTCAGTTGGATGAGGATGGCATTATTTCTCCTGGGATGCGTGTTTCTGGAGATGATGTCATCATAGGAAAAACTGTTGCGCTTCCTGAAGTGGTGCGTTGCATTGCTTTTTTGTTAGTGGTGCTTTTTGTACTTCTGATGTAATTAGGACGACGATTTGGACGCAAATAGTAAGAAGTACGTAAAACGAGATGCCTCTACTTTCCTGAGGAGCTCTGAGACTGGTATAGTTGATCAGGTGAGTTGTCCTAACACCTTTTTTCCTCATTTAACACATAACTATCAATAGTGGTTTTTCATAAGCTAAATATGTTTATTCTATCACTTTAGTGAGAAGTTGGCGACTTCTCAGATTCACAGAGGAATTTGCTTCTACCGCTTTAGTCGTACGAATAATTTTTATGGAACGTGCTTTCAATTTTTTAATGTGTTTAGATTTTAAATTTGCAAAAAGTTAGAAACGCATTTGGAATTTTTGATTTTCCCACGCATATGCCTCCTTCGGCAACACCAACATTGCATTAGAGAATACCACTCTGACCTACTGAATGATATACTGCTTGGTTTACACGCTCACTACAGGCGGCCATTAGCGACCCTGTCTGTTGGAACAAAGCTTATTTCTCTCTTTACGGACTTACGGACTGGCTCTTTTTTAACAATAAGCAATGATTTTTTAAAGAACTAGACATGAGGGATTCGGAATGATAGAATGGTATGCATGCCACTATTTACTTTATTTTGTGCTCTATCAAGGAAACACATTGATGTTATGTTTTAGGCTGTGCTGCTTATGTTGAGTCTACTATGATATTTTTCACACCAGCGCACTTTATGCAAAAACTTGACTAGCGATTAAAATAATACAACAGTTAATTGCTGATCAATTGCCTGATAATGAACTCATTCGAAAAAAGGCTTTTTATAAGTCGTTAGGTGTAGAGAATGGTATTCTTGTTCCGACTCTCTTAGGTTGATCTGCTGCCAATTTGCTATCGAAAAATATACATAGGGCGGCAAAAACTTCTGTGATCCACTGAATTGGAAACAGATCCTATACGTTCAAGTCATCCACGCGCACCGTAGGACCAAACTGTTGCAAAAGCGTTAATTACTTTCATCTTCAAAATACGAGCTTCAAAAAAAAGGCCGACGAAATTTTCGCTCTAGGAAGTTAGGATTTCATCGTAGTAGAATAGAAAACTAGTCTCATTGGGAAAGTCTCCGGATATTAGTAGTTCTACTTCAATCAATGAAGTCGAATAGGAACTGAAATGTGTTACTCTGGGTTTAAAATCGACCATCATTTACGTGCCGTGTGCTTATTGTACCCAGTTCATGTCGATTACTATTTGTTGAAACGCTTTGCGATCAGGTAATGGTATCGTTAAACACCGATGGTAACAAATTTGTAAAAGTTCGTGTGCGATCGGTGAGGCTGCCTCAAATCGGAGACAAGTTTGCATCGCGACATGGGCAGAAGGGTACCATGGGTATCATGTACAGACAGGTACTCTTTCGTTTTTTTTTTTTTGTTTAACATGGAGAAGATTCATGTTTTAACTGTGTGCTGTACTTTGCTGATTCTCTCAAGTGTGTCTTTGTGCTGTTTTTTTTTTTCATTCCAATTTATCACAAATTCGAGGCCTTACAGGAAGATATGCCGTTCACTTGCGAAGGTTTGACACCCGATATAATTATTAATCCACATGCTGTTCCATCTCGCATGACTATTGGTCATTTGATTGAATGTTTGCAAGGAAAGGTTAGCTTTAGTGTTGAGTATTCGGACTTGCTATCAGTTTCGTACTAATACATTGATTTCTGTATTGAATTTATTGTGCGCTTCCAGCTTTCGGCCAATAAAGGAGAGATCGGTGATGCTACTCCCTTCAATGACACTGTCAATGTGCAGAAAATTAGTAACCTGTTGCAAGAGTATGGTTATCATCTCCGGGGAAATGAAGTAATGTATAATGGGCACACGGGGACAAAGCTCACTACTCAGGTTTGTATATAGTACATATATATATAT
>MQTX01000153.1:466084-547091 GCA_009735665.1 Angiostrongylus cantonensis | reverse complement strand
CAATACACATCTATATACACATGTATATGTATATTGTATACGCATATATATGTCCACACATATGTGTGTATATATGAATACACATATAACCGAATTAAGTTTTTCTATGAAATTTTCACTATTCACTGGTTTAGATATTCTTCGGCCCTACATATTACCAGCGATTGAAACACATGGTGGATGACAAAATCCACTCGCGTGCAAGAGGACCGATTCAGATGATGAATAGGCAGCCAATGGAGGGTCGCGCAAGGTAGGGTGATCGTATAGCATGTATTTATGTTGTTAGTGTTAGATTGTTTAGGTGTTTTAGATTCTATTAGTCTTCGACAGTTTTTTTTACAGAAAAGTTCTGATTTTTCGGCGAAAAAAAAACTCCGTGGTGTCTGTGAGTTCATTACCAACACAGATATGAGAATATTGTTGGAAAATGCAACCTGTACGGAAAACTCTGTCTCCAGAAACGTTAGGCTGTTTCATGAAAATGCGGTGTTTTCGCATGAGCAGTGACCTTCGTTCTGGAAATATAATGGATTTTGACAAAAACGCCCCGAGGCGATAACCACCAAAATTGGTGAGAAGTGGTAAGCACTGTACTATCGAAATTGGGCGGAATCTTCGGTCTGACAAAAGTGTTTGTAAATTTCCAAAGTTTCATAGCATTGAGTCCAATGGCGTCGAAAGGTTCCAAAGATAATATAAAGGTACCTTTTTTTTTGAAACCACACACAACAAGACTCATCGAAGTATCGCGAGAGTACAAGAGACCGTCCTGTCTCACCATCGATTTGCAGTAGGCTTTTGATTCAATTGAGACAGAAGCAGTCATGGAAGCCCTTGGTAGTCAACAACCAACATATCACCATTTTGCAACGGTATTGACATCGACGTCAAAAGAGGTGTTAGGCAAGGCGATGCCATTTCGCCAAAATAATTTACGGCCACTCTCGAGAACGCCAAGCGAATACTGGAATGGGACAACATGAGAGCGAAAATCGATGGTCTTCGACCATCTTCGCTTTGCTGGTGACATCGTTCTTATAACACCAAACATTAGCCAGGCAAAACGTATGCTTGACGGCCTTGATAACGCGAATGGAAAGATGGGTCTTCGGCTAAATCTCACAAAAGCGATGTTCATGAGGAGCGGATTGGTTTCGTATGCTCTTTTCAAGCTTAACGGAATGAACGTCTACGAATACTCCAGCTACGTCGATCTAGTTCAAGAAATCGACGTGGTGAACGAATTAGCTCCAGAGTTGGTTGATCAGGAGGAAACGAGCTGCTTCGGAAGCTTCAAAAAGCATCGAGGATGTAGCAAGGGAAACAAGAATTCTCGACGCAGTGCCCAGCTTTTCGACTCTGCGATTCTTCCCGCTTTAACTTATGCGTCGGAAACCTGCTCGCCGCGTAAGCAGGATGAAACTCTCACCGTTCACTCAGCGTTATTGAACGCGCAGTCAAAAGGACGATGCTAGGAGTATCCCGTTTCACACAAGTGAGGGATGGGATCCGAAGCACCGATCTGCGTCAACGATCGAAAATCAAAGATGCCGTTTTATACGCCAAACGGTCGAAGATAGGGTGGGCCGGACACATGATGCGTATGAATGATAACCGATGGACAAGAGCCGTTAGTGACTGGATTCCTCGGGATGTCAAATGTACTGCAGGAAGACCACCGACCTGATGGTCAACGTTCTTCACGAAAGCCAAGAAGAAAGATATGATGCTCAACGAGGCCCTAGAGCAAGCAGAACACACTGGGCCACTCCTGCACGCAACAGGGAAGAATTGAAGATTTATTGGCTCTTGCTCGAGTCACTCGAGAATCAACTGGTCTTCAGGTGATGCAGGTGATTTTGGAGGTGGCTACAGTTAGAGTGATGCTGTATAATAGAGGGAATTAAATACTGTTGTAAGTTTTTTCAAGTTAAAGAAATGAAAAATGTAGCCTATTAATATTAATAGCCCATTCTCTCGCGAGTCTTTGTTCATTCGTGTTTTCCTTTAAGTAAGTGACGATACACGTGCGTGAGCTTTAAAATCACTTCTAAGCAAAAGTTATACGTCAATTCCGAAGGTTACAGCAAACTAACCGTGTGTATGCTGGCCCGGAAGAAAGGGTATGGAACACTCTGAATTGCTATATTCCAGCCAACATTAATGAAAATTAAAACGCTGGATGAGGACTTTACTGATGCCAGATCGAGATATTCAGTGATTATTGCAGGGCTGTACAAATGATAGAATTGGACCATAAGATCAGCAAGTTTTTTCGTCTTGCGAAAAATAGACACGACAACGGGTTTTTCTTCTTTGAACCGCATGCGAAGTTGGGAGCTCACTATTTCGTTGATACCCTCGCTAGTTTGCTGCTCTATGTAGTGTGATATTACATATTTGTAAGAGACTGAATTGATTCTAGCGCTTAGTTTTCCAGTTGATTTCTTCCAGACTTTTGAGTATTGAGAAGACTTCGACTATTTCCATACTATACAGTTAGGTGGAAAATCAAGATTGATGATCGCAACTGAAAACACTTTTGAGTATATTTTGAATACTTCTGAATATACTTCGAATACTTTTGAACACCATCGAATAAGTGAACATGCGGAATAGGTCTCTATAAAGCTGAGATTTTCGCGTACGAAACGCACACGTCGTATGAGATGCTATTTCATTTGCATGAAAATCGTACAAATCACCGCAAAGGGCTTGGGTTCAGGTGTTATTTTGAAGGAAGAAAACTTGAATGACGTCTTTTATAGCAAATTTCTGCCAATGGTTTGAAATTCTGCCGATAATTTAGTCAAGATTTTGAGCGAGAAGATCAAAAGAAATAAAAGAATCAAACGTGGAACTACATATTGCTGTCTAGTAATGATTGTGTTTCCTTAAGGGATGGAGGTTTGCGATTTGGAGAAATGGAACGCGATTGTCAGATTTCCCATGGAGCTGCACAATTTCTGCGTGAGAGGCTGTTTGAAGTTTCGGATCCGTACCATGTTTATGTGTGCAATAATTGTGGACTAATCGTTGTTGCGAACCTTCGGACTAACAGCTTCGAGTGCAAGGTGGTCTTTTTGAAGCACTTCGATTTCTACTAGTTTTATGCCGATCTTATTATAGGCTTGCCGTAATAAAACACAAGTATCGGCAGTTCGCATACCGTACGCTTGCAAATTGTTGTTCCAAGAATTAATGGCAATGTCGATTGCACCTCGGCTGATGGTAGATGCATGAATTGAAAATATTGTATACATTTTAGCTTAGCTCACCTCTCCATATATTCTGGCTTGTATAAGGTCGATATGTTCACACTTTGCACTGTTATTTTCCCAGCTATTCTCTTAATGGATGGTTTTACCAAGTCAGTACTTCGGAGGTTGCTCGGTAAACTATGCTGCTCGTTGTTTTAACTCTTACTGGTAATGTGTATGTATTAGTTTTGTACGTATTTTTGGTCTTGATAGTGTCTCATTGTTCAATTACATCCCTAAAAAAAATGAACGTTGAGAGCACTTTATCAAAGGCGAAGTTAGTGTTAACAAAACACGATCAATTTGCATAGCAACTCAGTCCTCATCAAGTTCTAAAAGTTGTAAAGGATGACATATACTTCGAAGTAGGCTACCTGCGACTACTTTTGCTACTGCTATTTCGCCCTTTGTTGTCTTCCTCAGCGTCCTTGAATTTGTCTGTTTCACTATTGCCCATCGTGAGTTGGTTCGACTTTTCAAATGCTAGTAATTGCTCGTTGTTTCGATACAATACATAGTGCTGCGTCATGAACAGGATGTCGAACAGCGTAGAGACGAGACCCAAGCCGAACTTCACAGGGTTTCCGTAGAACGCTGACCAGTCAGATACATTCCAGCACTGTAGGCACATCTGTAAGATGTCGAGACACCCTCCAGTGAAATCGAGAAGCACGTTTCCGATTGACCAGCCAGTGGTGCTCTTTCGACGGAAGTTCTGCATCGCCTGAAAGGAAGGAAATCATTTCGTTTCTCGACATTCCTCAAAAATTTCAACTCTGTTGTGTGATTCTTGTTTATAGCATGTAAATTCTCATAGACTTTAATTTTCTATGGCTTTATGTAGTAATTCCCCCTAATGGTTTACCACCTCATTGTGGCTGGGAGGTGTTTCTGGCTGTCGAACTGCGATGTACAGCGGGGGATTCATCCTCTGGCAGGGTCTACCAAGCTGAGAAGGAGTCCAATGTTTCCATCAGGAGGCCTAGCTAAGAGTAAACCAACACGAGGATCCACCACCGTCCTTGTATCAAAGTCGTATGGTGGTAAATCTCCCTCCGATCCACAAAGGGGTGCGACTGCCTGTGGTGGTGAAGACCTGGGGCAGACTTTGACCAGGCTGACCTCGGGATTCCAGAGAGCCATAATGGCTTAACCGGCAAATTTCTCCTCTTTCGTTCAATTGAGTCATGTTTCACAGTGCAAGTCAGTAGTAATTCGAAGCATGCTCAACTATTAGCGTACATTTGAAAGGCAGAATCCCAACACTTGATTTGGAATGAGGACACTAGACATCTTAACTATAAATACTACTAAAACTTTCAATCAAATTCTCACTTCCACATTCAATTGGAAGAGGAAGGAAACTGAAACTCAGCAAAAAATCACGCTCATCGTAGTTTCTTTGAAAGGTAATGGAAACCGGAAAGTGGTGGACTTTTCCTCGAGTTCTCAGTTCTACTTCTCGCACAATCATTCTAGCATATTACCGATACAATAGTGAGTGATGACGATAGTGAGAACTATACGTATCTTTGAAGAAATAGCTTGGATTTTTAGAATAAATTAGGGATATGTTTTGATGTTATTTCAACGATGGTCTCCGTTTCCCCGTTTTCTTCGAGCTGAGATCGTTCTTCGTTATTACGCATGTATACTCCTATACAATGAACTAGATGTTTTCTAAGAGAATTCCAGTAAATCACCCATGCCCCAATCAATCTTATGAACCATGTAGAGACTCAAAATAGTTTGTGTGTTTTAAAAGATGATGCTTTGAAAAGATTTCGAAGGACGATAGATACCTGAGGAATGTATTTGAGAAGCGTGACGATCATCTTAATGTAGGATAAGCCTGTGACATAATACAGCATATTGATGACGCCGAGGTTGGTGATAACGCCACCGCCAGAAGCTGCCATGATCATGGCGGCCGAGATGGCGAGGCAGGTAAACGAGATCCGTTGATTTCCACGCTAAATGAGCAATCAATCATTATTCAGCCGAAGGGTTCTCTCGTTCTTTGAAAATCCCCTAGGTTTCTGTATAATTTCCAATTTCTCTGTCGCTTTCAAAATGTCCTAAAATGTCGAATTCCTGTTTGGGTAATCCGATCCGATTTGGGTAACAACTACCTCATGTTCTTGCGTCCGATCTGGTCGCAAAGTGTAATGTTTCTGTATGTCACCATCTACGCAACCGTAAAAACACTACGGGCAATAATTCGGAATACCGACTTTCACTTAACCTCAGCATAAATAATCGATAATGTTTTAAAAATGTTTTTGTTTAGTGCGAGATCTTGTGGTATCTCTTCTTTTTCAAATACGATGGCTGACGTCCCGGTAATTTCACCTTCCTCGGGGCCTTTACGTACCATAATACCATATTTTATTATTCGGTTGATACTACCTAATTCAAATATAAATAAAATAGATTTACTCGTGTTTTCTTCACACTATGATGAACCTTGCTCAGATTAGAAAATAAATCATAGATAAAGACCCAGGTCACGTATGATAGTGAGGCGTTCTCCCCTTCTGTTCATTTCTGGTTTCTTGAAATTAATTCAGAAAGCCTCAAGCGTTTTCCGGGCAGATGCTTTTGATTCCTGCCCCGGGATTGCAACTACCAGCTCAAAATCGTCACTGTTTAGCCTTTACGCTTATATATAGCTAAAGGAATATTTGGCCGAGTTTTCGATTTTCCATTTAGATTCCTATCCGGACACAAAATAGTCTACTCGTTTCAATAACGTATTCATCACCGCATACCTTTCAAGACATTAGGTATATTGTAACTGAACTCATGCAGTCTCCGTCTCTATCGTTAGCGCAAATCATGCAATCCTATCGTACATGGATGGTAATATGAACTATTCTGAAACAACTAACGATGTAAAGTGTTGGTGGAATTCCCACAACTGCCAGAGAGTTCTCCAGACCACCGTTTTTAGGCACCTCTTGATAGAGACGCTTACTTCGCTTGATATGAAAGATAGCTTTAAGCAGATCTTCCTATTTAAGTTTCGGATGGCATTGTGTTTGTGATGGAACCTAGCTCTTTTTCTTACCTGACCACGTCTTTCTGTTTTCTATTCCACTGCACACGCTTGTAGCTATTTGGTACTTGTTTTTGACAAGTGCTTTCATGGTCTTTGAAGGACGGGTAGAGAGGTAGTAGTAGTAGCACTAGTGTGTCTTTATTGCATGACTTTCGATAACACTTTGTAACGCAACCACCTTCAGAAAGGTGTATTTAAACGTTCAAGAACGGAACCCTAGTTTTCTTTAGGATTTCTCGTGTAAACTTTATACAAGATAACGGTAATAAGAATGTATCTGGCGTAAGAATCGATAGTGGTATATAAAGTTAACGAGATCATTACGACTCAAAAGCTAATGGCTCTCTTAAGAAGGTTTTTTGGCTATTCAATCTTTAAGTGGCACAGAGGACATTGTGAGCAAATCAGACGGCGGGCAATGGGACGTAAAGAAGTAGTGCACTAGTATTTTTTTATTGCTTGGCTTTCGAAACCATTTTGTACCGTACCCACCTTCGGCAAGGTGTATTTGAACGTTGAAGAGCGGAAGTCAATTTTCTTTAGGTTTTCCTCGTGTAAACTTTATATACTCTAACTGTTTATTTATCAACTCAAAATATTTGTCCATTTACCGTTGTGTAGAATAGATGAGAAAACAGTCATCTACGTATCGACAGTAGAGCAAAGGATAACAATAGAGAACTGGGGCTTCCACCCTAGACATAAAGGCAGTGGCAACGCTTCGTGCTAATCGTTGTCCCATTGCCCGCCGTCTGATTTGCTCACAATGTCCTCTGTGCCACTTAAAGATTGAATAGCCAAAAAACCTTCTTAAGAGAGCCATTAGCTTTTGAGTCGTAATGATCTCGTTAACTTTATATACCACTATCGATTCTTACGCCAGATACATTCTTATTACCGTTATCTTGTATAAAGTTTACACGAGAAATCCTAAAGAAAACTAGGGTTCCGTTCTTGAACGTTTAAATACACCTTTCTGAAGGTGGTTGCGTTACAAAGTGTTATCGAAAGTCATGCAATAAAGACACACTAGTGCTACTACTACTACCTCTCTACCCGTCCTTCAAAGACCATGAAAGCACTTGTCAAAAACAAGTACCAAATAGCTACAAGCGTGTGCAGTGGAATAGATGCCTCTCTTCCTCTTTTCTGCTCCTATACGAACGCTTGTAGCTCTTCGGTACTTGTTTCTGACAAGTGCTTTCATGGTCTTTGAAGGACGGGTAGAGAGGTAGTAGTAGTAGCACTAGTGTGGTACAATATACGCCACGTCCTGAAAGGCATGCGATGATGAACACATTATTGAAATGGGTAGACGATTTTGTATCCGGACAAAAGAACGTCTAAATCGAATATCGAAAACTCGACTAAATATTCTTCTTATTCTTCTAGGTATGCATAAGCACAAAGGCAAAACAGTGACGATTGGAAGACTCTGTGGCAACTGTGGAAATTCCACCAACATTTTACGTAGTCAGTTGTTTTAGAACAGCCGGTATTACCAGGTACAATATACGCCACGTCCTGAAAGGCATGCGATAATGAACACATTATTGAAATGGGTAGACGATTTTGTATCCGGACAAAAGAACGTCTAAATCGAATATCGAAAACTCGACTAAGAACCAACTGGTCGGTCGATTACTCGCAGAAATCGGATTAGATTAAATATTAGGTTACGTCAGCACATGACTGGAACCGAATCCAAAAGGAGACGACTAAAAAGCGTTATGGAGACTATACATATCTGTAAGACCAGAACAGTCTCTTTAAACTATGATCGTTCTACAACAGATGAAAAGCTGGAGCACATGCGCCATGCATTCTACTTCATGAGGCATCGTTTTTGGAGATGAATGCACCCAGCCAGTTCTGCTATCTTCACAGACAAGTCTGGTAACCCGGAGAGATGGAAGGCCCTGGTGAATCGTGGGCGCGGAGATCGATTCTACGTGTGTTGCAGGGCATGTTGTGTATACATACGTGCTGCGTGTGTATAAACAAATATATATATATATACAACAGATGAAAAGCTGGAGCACACTGATTAAATGACTTGGACCGTTTTGTGTACATTATAATCCTCACCTGCACGTTATAATCGAAATACATGAATAGGTTATAAGCCGAATACGCAGCGAACCCAATAATATTCAGCAACAAGAAGTCGAAGTTCAAGCCGACCACACTGCAACCAGTTGCATTTTTTCTTCGCGTAGCCTTACTCCATTGTTTTTTTACAACCTCTGTCTGCGGATATTAAGAAAAATTTGTGGATAAAATGAGATGCTCCAAGCAAGGAAGTACGACCATCCTACTACGACCACCAGTAGAGCGACGACTGACGATCTTAGCACAGTTACTTTCAGGAAAAGATCTTGCATCCTGGAATAATTCTTGTTTTACAGGTTACATTTGCTATTCATTTGCACCTTTTTGTGTTTATATTAACTTGCCGAAAATTGCCGATCGAAGGAACCCTCAAATGTCGGCTACGCTAAGTATGGAAGCACATTCAAAGTACTGAGTGGTCCAAACAGACAGAGTGTTTTTGGCAACAAAAAATTTGACTAAGTCGTTCGCAAAAATCAGATAAGCCTACATAGGTGGTACTAATAAAGTGAAATGCTAGTTGTCTTAGAATTCATGTCGTCCATGACTGGTTCTAAGGCTCATCTGTTCTGAATTCTAACGGTGGCCGTACATGTGGTGCGTATCGATCGGTGACATGTTTCACCTGATCAAATTAATGGTCCCAGACGCTTTGAAAACAGCATAGAACCAGCCCATGAACCTCGATTTAGACCCTCGCTTACACCGCATTGCAGTCCGTGCTGTTCGGCGTGCCCTCGACACAGCTCGCAACCGTCAACACCAGCTCGTTGATGGGGAGCTCTCCAACGAGCTGCAGCTGTCCTTCTTTGCTTGCTGCATACAGCGTCAGTGGGGCGACAACAGTTACATACGGCTGCTTCTTGAAATGGATCACAATGTCATTCTGGATCGGCACACTGAAACAGGTCGATAATCATTCTTCGGTAACAACTACATGGCTCTTCTGAACTAGAAACACACAGAAGTGAAACACTGATGTTCTGTGAGGTATTGTGCTAAGATAAAGGAAATAACGAAATGGTTGAAAAAAAAACACAGGCCGTAAACCAATACGCAGTGTGCTAGTTCTCCTCCAAGACACCAGTGTACGCATATGAACCCTGAGTGCTTGCTTACTGCAGCTTGTTTTATCGTGCCAGTGCATCACCGTCTCATTCTTTATTTCTATTTTCTCTTACTATCAGGTAAATATTACACGGGCGCGTGTTTCGCAATGGTTGGAGGCGCCACTGCGACACACACGTGGGATCGATCCCCGCGACCATGGCCCACCAAGCCTTCCATCCCTCCGGGGTCGGCAAAATGGTACCAGACTTGTCTAGGAGGATAGCAGCACCGGCTCGATACATCGGTAGGCCACCGCTAGTGTTTGTAAAGGCCAGATATACATTCATCTTCAATCACCTCCAACGATAATTAATGAAGTCGAATGCATGGCGCATCCCTTAGGGATTGATCAACGCCGAGAGCTTTTCGAGGTTTATTAGGTAAATGAATGCATCTTGTTTATGGATGAGAAAAAGCTAAGATACTCATTGAAGTAAAAACCCGTTATCGCTGAGGTTAGCACACTGGTCTAATCTTCTGGAGGGTCTGCGGGAAACGGCGCTTTTCTTTTTCGTCCATTCACGCATCCAGCCGTGCCGGAGGAAATACACCTCATGTATGAGTTATGTAAACCGCCCTCATTGGTAATAGTCTTTGTGTTGCTTCATTCGCATAAAGTTCAGTTAATCGTTTCGGAATTTATGTCGGACTTAGCCCATTCTCATCCCGCTCCTCTCACCATCTCTGTATCCCCCTTTAACAGAAACGGTTTCTACAGTATCCTCTTGCTTTTCAACTCAGATGGAAAAGAAATCGTCCGAAAACAGTGTTTTTGAAACATTAACTCTATGTAACAGCTTTTGCTATGAATGCAAAAAGTTTAGCAAGAAATCACAATAATAACTTTTTATTTGCTGCTGCCTACCACAATTTTCTACGGCACGGATTATGTGAAATACATTTATAATGACGCTGAGATATTTGCAAAACTCCGGACCGCAGGTGTCTGTCTGCGGTAGGGAACGAACGCGATATTACTCTTTCCGGGGGTTACCGCGTTAACCACCACACCAGGCGGGTGCTTCGTTTCACCTGTCTCTCAGGTAGTTTTCTACCTACAGGCGTCATCAGCGGTCACCCGTCAACCGGATTTGTGTGGAGTGCAAAACCGGCATTGAAACCAGTTAAGCTGCGACCCGAAAAGATAATAGCGCGTTAGATGGCCTACACCAGACAACGGTGGTCCGGAGCTTTGCAAATATTTCAACATAATTATGGTTATAGCAAGAAAACTCAGTGCTGCAAAATAAGCAACCGAGAGTACTTCTCATATGTAGCCTATTCCGGCACAAATGCATTCAGTTAGATACTTTCAAACAGAAAAAAAAAACTGGTGATGCAGTTATCAGTTCAAAACGTCAGTTAAACTCGGGAAGACTCAGCCAGTCAGTTTAACACTTTGGAGCGCTCAATACCCATCGTTTGTATGTATGCGTGCACCGACAGCCGTCAATCTCATATATGAACTCATCCAAAGACTTCCTACACTTCGTGTATTAAAAAAAGTATTAGTAGCCAACTGCTGTAAACATGAATATTGAAAAATTTCAAAAAAAAAAAGCAAAATTAGTCAACCTTAAAAGAACTTCAATGATGCTGAGATATTTGTAAAATTCTGGAACGCAGGTGTCTGCGGTGGGGAACGAACGCGTCATTGTCCTTTCCGGGGAGTAACGCGTTCACCACCACAGCATGCGGGTCTTTCGTTTCGCCTGTCTCTCGGCTAGTTCTATATACCAGCGCCATCAGCAATCACCCGTCAGCGGGAATGATCTGGAGATCCCAAATTGGAACCCAAAATCGTAGTAGGCAGTTAATAAAAAGTAAAGATTAAGAGAACAATGTTCAAGCATCGGAATTCGATGAGAAAGTCATGACATGACAAGTCGACAAGGAAAACGCAGAACTAATCGTAATGAGACCTGCTGTAGACATTTCGTTCCCCGACTCGTTGTGACATGCCAACTAAAAGCTGGTTACGGGTGCCGACGACATTTCGTGTTGGGTTTGGCCGAAGACGAAGCACTGAATAATTCCCGACGCCAGATTTTCACCAGTAGATGGTTGATGTGACAGTTTCAGGGTTTAACTTCAAGGATGCTGAGATATTTGCAAAACTCCGGATCGCAGGTCTCTGAACCTTAATAGAGTTGAACAAGCGGCTACTGTATTATGTTCTAGCGCTACATTTCTTGGCCAGCCGATCTTAGATAAGTTTTGCACGGATTTACTGAACACGTAGAGGTGCTTGGCTGGTTGGTGCCGAGTCGAACTATCGTCTTACGCGTATTGAACGACATTACTGCTAGTAAGCTGTCAGCACCTCGTAAACATTGATGAGAGCCTAATAATATGATATTGGATGGTAAGGGATTGAAGTGATTTGTATCAATAGAAAAGTACTCTACAAGTTCGGTTTCGAAAATTCACATATGATTGAAAAATAACGGATATACAGTCAAAAAAAAAACAGAGAATTCCTTCTGCAGTTGTAGCTGCACAGACTCGATGGAGTGTATGTAGAATCGGAATCATCAGAACGCTGCAATTAACACTCACGTTGTGGTCAAGGTGTAAGTCGCGGCTCGATTCAGGAAGACGTCGAAATGCGACGGTGAGAGGGTGCTCCTGAGCGGAGCGGCAGTGCTGACCAGAAGGACGACGACAAGAAGTAGTGAAACAAGGAGCATGCTGAAATATGCAGTCACTAGAATGGATCGTAAAAGGACGGAAAACACAAGAATAAGACTGATAAGCGTCAGATGCAAGCGGACCTTTGAATCAGCATGCCGTTCCTTGACGAATAGGAACAAAGCGTTAGAAAATCTGTTCAAGAAGGGAAAAAGGATCGTACAGTTAGTGGATTTGGTTCGGCCAACACGACTTTGTCAAACTTGAAAAGAGAGAAGCAGAGTAATTTCGTAATGAAACAGTAACGCCTACGATAGTAATCAAATGAGGTACAAGACCCTATTCGCATGACAAGCTCGATGTTTAGTAAACTTTTAGATCGGATGCGCCATTTTGACAACCCAGGGGTTCCATGTCATTCGAACGACAATAGCCTTCTACAGACTATTGATTACTATTATGTGGCTTGATCTTCAATGAACAATGTCACACAGCTAGTCAGCATTTTTCAAGACTGACCACAGTTTTCTCTTGACATGAATAATCAATAATTTTTGGGTTATTATGCTAACACGAAGTTATTATCGAACCTTCATTCGGTTAACATTTCAGCGCTTTCGCCTTCTTCAGATCAGGAATGATCCGCGTGCTGTTCATTCTTCCAGTGTAAATCTTCGTAGTGGTATCGATTAGTCATGTAAAGGTGAAGCGATTGTCGGTTTTGAGAAACATTCATTTGGTATGAGCCAGCTAATGCGCTAGAGATTTCCGCAGGGTGCATTGCCACCATGACAACAGAGCAAGATGATGAGCAATGGCTTAGCAACAGTCCTATGTAAGAGAGTCCCGCCGAGTGAGAACACTTCATTCGAACGGTGCTCAACTCTACTGAATTCAAATCGATGCTACCATGAAGAGCCACGTCGGCTTCTGTGCACAATTGGCGCTAATCATCGAGACTATGAAGAAGGCGAAGGCGCTAAAACGTTCGTGGAATAAGACATAACAATCTCGTCATAGCTCAATAATCCAAGAAAATATCTCATAGTGCGTTGCAATGCGTCGTGGTCGTTCGAAAACCCACCTGAGCAGTTTTACATCACCTGTTTCTGCAGATTCTGTGATGATGAGGAGAGGGAGCTTCCCGTTCAAAGAGTGCGGTTCAAAGAAGCGCGAGTGATTGACGAAAACCTAGCAATTCATGCGCATTCGTCCCCTTGGGCATCGTAGTTCCCTAGTAAACAAGACACAAGAAAAGCATCACAGTACTGGACTCGAAAACCGTGTACAGTATACCTGTCTTTGCCATAAAAGTGCTAAACTCAAGGATAACTTGTCACAGTTCAACAGAGTAGACGAGGTGGTTATTTAAAATATGAAACCACCTCCATGTATTCTACAGTCACCTTGTTGAGGAATCACTGTTTTCTTGACAAGCATATGTGAGGCTTAAAACGCAAATTAAAAGGTTGGCCATGCGACAGCGATTAGCACCAAGCCTAGCCATCGCTTTCATGTCTAAGGTGGAAGCACCAGTTCTCGATCGCCGACTCTTACTCCACTGCCGATATATAGACGACTCCTTTGTCGTGTTCCACACAAGAAGAAATTGGCGAATGCTCAAAATCGTTAGCTAGACACTCGAGGTACATAACATTTACGCGGGAAAAACCAACCGAAAGCTCAGCTCCATTCTTAAAAATCCAAATAAAGCTTTCTTAAAGAGGCTACATAACGAAATGGCATCGAAAACCAAATAACAAAAATTTACCAGTGCTCTACCACCTCTTCCCACATTCGTCGGACAAGAAAAAGCACTTATCAAGAACATGTATCGAACGGCTGAAAATGTGTGCACAGGAGAAGTGGAGAGGAACGAATGGCTAAACTTAGCACGAAAAATAGCTATTTCAAAGGGCTACGAACCAGAAGCCACTCGCGTCAGACAGCAAGGTAGAATTGTTCCCCAAAAAATGCTTCGAACCTATGCAAGATCCCTTTTAAGCTACCCTTCATATCAAACGAAATAAAATAGGCCATTAAGAGTTGCCTAAGAAAAGGTGGTCTTGAAAATTATGTGGTGGTCAGAGTTTGTTCAGCTCAGAGTACTAACTGTGTGATCTGTCATAACGGCAGAGATCGGAATTGGATGAGTTCAGGTAAAATACATTTGATATCATGTAAAACATGTGGTGTGGAATACATTGGGGAAACGGGTAGACCACTTTGTGTTCGCATACAAGAGCATCTGGATGGGAAATGTAACGTTCGACATACTACTGCTTTCGGTACACATAGGACACAACAGCACAACGACGATGATTGTGAAGTGACTGTCGTGATCGTCATGCAGGAATCAAAGACATCAGTGCTCAGAACTCTCGAAGCATTCTGAAGAGATTCCAAGAATCCAAAAATGAACCCCAGAGAGGAATGTCTCGTTATTAAGCTCAATATAATACAATATCTCAGAGTAATATCATAACATGAGAGAGACGCGTTATCCATTGATGTGAACTCAGTGGAATACTCAGAGGAAGTCTTATAGAGAGCGGTGAGCGTACGAAGAAGCTATCTTGTTTTCAATGCTATTGAAATCTAGGTTACGTGGTCTATCTGTTTGGCCAATTGCTTGGTGAGGTGCTTTCAATAACCGCTGTCGAATTGACCTTGGCTCCGAAGAAGACGAAACCCACCGAAACGTCAGCTTTTCTGAATAAAGAGTTTCATAACAACCTCGTGCGTGGTTATCAAGAAGACAGTAAATTATCGATCGATGTGTAGGTTGCTTAACAGAGTGTGGATCCAGGGAATCATTGAAGACTTTTAGCTGAAGCAACGAGCATGATGAAATCAATGTAAACGCAAGCACACTCATGCAGACATGTTAAACGTGTTAAGTACAAGTATGTTCACTTTGAAGTAAGAAGTCCGTATGTTCTCGATATTCTTGTTGAGCAAACACGAGGTGTTACTACATTCTTTATTCCGTTAAAGCTGACGTTTCGGCAGTAGCTTCCTTCAGAGCCTGGAAGGGTATATTGACAGGCAATTTACTACTCCAAACTCTCCACCAATAGAAAGATGAAAATCAATATGGCAACCACATGATCGGTAGCTTCTCGAAAAATCCACTGTTTTTTGCTTTCCAGCGAGGAAGAACAGCTGATCAAAGTCATATATGCCCGAGGAATACATCAGCCCACAACAAAAGCCGATGCGAAGGTACGGGGTGAGATCACGTGTGATCTGTGGGCATTCCTCCCTTCTAAGACAGTATCGCTTAGGAGAGACCGAACACCAGACCTTGACTCCAGACGCAGCTAAAAATAACTTCACGGTCGCATTTGATCCCTGTTTAAACCTTTCCGACCCGCTGTAGACGTGCTACGATTAACCAGCTGAGGATTCTCACACGAGTCGATTTACCAAGAAGCATGAGTAGTCCACATTTGGCTTATTACTAGCACATAGTCGCACATAGCCTTTGCAACTCAGCTTTAGGTTACGAGTACGATTAATTTTTCTCCACGTCTGTGGTACAAAAATGAATGGCATAGAGGGAAGTGGCAAATAGTGAAACGATATTGTTCTTTGGCAATGATCCAATAACACCGATTATTCATCAAAAAAAACGAGAGAATACCGCACTTTTACACAGCACATTACTACTACACTAGATTACTACAGGATTAGATCAAGCAGAATAAATAACGTTTAGAGAAATACAACTTCAATGATGCTGAGATATTTGTAAAATTCTGGAACGCAGGTGTCTGCGGTGGGGAACGAACGCGTCATTGTCCTTTCCGGGGAGTAACGCGTTCACCACCACAGCATGCGGGTCTTTCGTTTCGCCTGTCTCTCGGCTAGTTCTATATACCAGCGCCATCAGCAATCACCCGTCAGCGGGAATGATCTGGAGATCCCAAATTGGAACCCAAAATCGTAGTAGGCAGTTAATAAAAAGTAAAGATTAAGAGAACAATGTTCAAGCATCGGAATTCGATGAGAAAGTCATGACATGACAAGTCGACAAGGAAAACGCAGAACTAATCGTAATGAGACCTGCTGCAGACATTTCGTTTCCTGACTCGTTGTGACATGCCAACTAAAAGCTGGTTACGGGTGCCGACGACATTTCTTGTTGGGTTTGGCCAAAGACGAAGCACTAAATAATTCCCAGATTTTCACCAGTAGATGGTTGATGTGACAGTTTCAGGGTTTGCAGATGGAATTATACACATGCAGCAGAAAAACTAAGTTAAAAAGTCGACAGAAAGAACCAGGGACTGTAACGACATTTGTCAACCGAAAAGTGCCCATTGTGATGCACAATTGTGGATGCCGATGCATCTGATTCTGTGTGAACAGACTACCACACTTACAACAGACTTCACCTTTTTGGAAAATTCAATTTTGTGAGTAAACAGTGGAGAATCACGAGAGTAAAGAAGCCTTGGACGAGTTCACGGGGTCGGGTCGCAAGACCAAAATTTTTGCGATAGTGCAAAGTCTATGCTTTTTTAAAAACATGTTGATACAAATATATAAAACAGATAAAGAATAAAACTTTCGGCGTTGATCAATCGCTGAGGGATACGCCATGCATTCGACTTCATTAAGCATCGTTGGAGGTGATTGAACCCATCTGACCTAGTCTTACAATGACTCGCAGTAGCCCACCAATGCATCGAACCATTGCTACTATCCTCTCAGACAAATCTGGTACCAATTTGTCGACCCCAGAGGAATGGAAGACTTGGTGGGCCATGGGCGCGGGGATCGATCTCATGCGTGTGTTACACAGCACTTCTGACCACTGCACCACACGTGCCTACGCAAATTTAAATTGATGTATATTGATTTAGTGATTTTAACAAAAGCTTCGTCTTAGAAAATAACTTTATGGTATAGCAAACATCCTCCTGAAATCGAAAATTTCATACTAAATAATAACAGATGGTTAAAATGAAAATGCAGTCACTTGACCAACCCTGGCAAAAAACATATGAGCCTTTTCCATGGATTTCAAAAACTACATAGAAGGATTTAACCACTACATACATCCATTCTACTCCAATTTAACTTCAACGCAACGACGTGACCTCTATAGGGGTCAGTTTTTAGAGGGCCATAGCGGCTGGTCTGACCTCTACAGTGATCAATTTGTTCTTACTGGTTTAGTTTGGCGCACAAAGCTATTTCCTTACATTTTCGATTGCTTATTCAACACAGATGTTGTGGCAGGCGTCAAGCGGAGAGAACGCTATTCTGCACATGAAAATACAGGAAGCAGCTGTTCTTCAGTGAATTCAATAACCGATAATTTGGCGATTGACTGTGTTTAAATCTCAGTTGCTACACAGAATCATTGTTCTCGGAAGGAATGTGTTTGTATAGAAATAGTTATGTAGATATAGGCGCGTGTAGCACAGTGGTCGCAGGCGCCCTCCAACGCACACGTGGTATCAATCTACGCGCCAGTGGTCAAGCCTTCCAAACCTCCGGAGTCGGCAGATTGGTACCAGGTTTGCCTGGAAGGATAGCAACACTGGCTAGATACATCGATAGGCTACCGCGAGTCATTGTAAAGGCCAGATATGTATTCGATCACCTCCACACGATGCTCAATGAAGTCGAATGCATGGTGCATCCTTCAGGGATTGATCAACGCCGAGAGTCTATACTTTTTCTCAGGTACACTCACCATACGCGGCAAAACACCTTTAAGTGCTGGAAGGAGTATGTTCATATGATGGACTATAGACTGGACTATGTAGAACTATAGCAGGATATAGTACGTAGTAACATATGTACCGCTTATACACGTACTGCGATAGAGCAAATTCTCTTACATAATTCCGTGATGTTCTCAACTCATCGTGTCTTTTGGTTGTTGAAATATTACCGTCTACTATCGGAAAACAGGCAGGTCCGCGAACACATGAGATTAGAGGTCATTCCCTACAATAGTCAAGCAAAATTAGGCGTCGTCTCTTAGTTGTTAAGGAGCGTATACATTTGCAAACCTTTTAGCATCTCCTCTTTGGAGTATTTTCCACAATGGATACAATTTCCCATC
This sequence comes from Angiostrongylus cantonensis, assembly GCA_009735665.1. NCBI lineage: Eukaryota > Metazoa > Nematoda > Chromadorea > Rhabditida > Metastrongylidae > Angiostrongylus > Angiostrongylus cantonensis. The sequence goes on along the minus strand of MQTX01000153.1, from coordinate 528,829 downwards.
AATATGCACTTCAAAAAATGAGTACCGACAACTTAAAACACAAAAAGCGTAACAGAATTGAGGAAATGAAACGGAGACACGAAGACAACCTCCCGCTTAAGCAACTCCTACCTACAAAAACTACTTTCGGTGGACCCAACTTCCCGTTGTAGTCCATCAAAAGACACTTGTGGAGAAGTAGAATGGAATAGTGACCAGGATGAAAGGAAGGACCAGCTGCTGCTGGCTATGGAACAACGCCGCGTCGCGGCGCCAGCGGCGAGAAGCGTGCCGTCAGCTGCATGGTTGTGCATGCAATCCACACCTTCTGTTACCTTACAAATACTATAGTCAGTATCCCACTATTGCCTCAAGCAGCGAAAGATCACCTACCCTGATTCCCCGTTCACACTGTTTCACTCCTCGAGTTATCAGTTAGTGAATTAACAAGAATAAAAGCATTATTATATTGACTCAAAAGTTGAAAACAAGTCCCTGTCTATCGAATAATCTCGAGCTCAGACTTGAGAAGTTGGACTCTCTTGAATCACTTGGCAACCGCATGAACATATCTAAGACGTGCCGTTTCTTAAGGTTTCAAGTTTTGCCAGCCTCTGCATTTGACAAAGGGATTCCGGCAACGCGTAGCGACAGATTCTAAGGTAATGTTGTTTTCCTGCTTTTATCATCAAATTCACATCATCGAGCTGAGTGGTACAAAGGCTGTTTAGTTACATTTTGGTAAAGTCGTTGTAGCAGAATTCTATGCGAATAGAGTGAAACTTAGAATTTTAGGTTCCAATTTCGAATGCATGCTATGCTTTCTAGATTACTATTTTACTTATGAAAACGCCTGTGCTCGCTTCTATACTTAAAAAGAGTAAATCTCTTGGCGTTGATCAATCCCTGAGGTATGAGCCATGCATTCGACTTCATTAAGTATCGTTGGAGGTGATGGAATACATATCTGGCCTTTACAATGACTCGCTGTGGCCTACCGATGTATCAAGCCAGTGCTGCTATCCTCCTAGACAAGTCTGCAAGCAATTTGCCGACCCCGGAGGGGTGGAAGACTTGGTGACCCATCGGCGCTGTGGGCTTTGTTACATAATAATACTTAAACAGCTAGTAGTCAAGAGCCGGAATGTCCACTACTTGCTAGATGATAGGATGATAGATGGTCTTAGTTCTTCATAGATAACATTCGAAGCAACTCCTCTAAATACGTGCTACTCAAGAATAGGTAACTGCTCTATATTTGGGTTCCTTCGATCTTATGGTCCCATAGTTTCATTGGCCACGGTTGAGATATTTTTTCGAATTGAAAGAATCGAAATTTGAGAGATTTGTCAATCAACACAAACATCACCGGAAGCCTCGGAATACATATCTGGCCTTTACAATGACTCGCTGTGGCCTACCGATGTATCAAGCCAGTGCTGCTATCCTCCTAGACAAGTCTGCAAGCAATTTGCCGACCCCGGAGGGGTGGAAGACTTGGTGACCCATCGGCGCTGTGGGCTTTGTTACATAATAATACTTAAACAGCTAGTAGTCAAGAGCCGGAATGTCCACTACTTGCTAGATGATAGGATGATAGATGGTCTTAGTTCTTCATAGATAACATTCGAAGCAACTCCTCTAAATACGTGCTACTCAAGAATAGGTAACTGCTCTATATTTGGGTTCCTTCGATCTTATGGTCCCATAGTTTCATTGGCCACGGTTGAGATATTTTTTCGAATTGAAAGAATCGAAATTTGAGAGATTTGTCAATCAACACAAACATCACCGGAAGCCTCACCGTCGATCTTGCCCTATATCTCTTGTGAGGGAGCGGGATGGATCTTCGAACACTTGTTGCTATTCTTCTTTTTGTCTTTGTTATCACCTTGTGCAATGGCCGTCACCTTCCACTTTTCTAGTTTTCTCTCTCCAGCGTTTCTCGTGATTTCTTGATAGTCTCAACAAAGCCGAAAACAGTCACAGCAGTACCGCTGTGCCTCATATTCTTGATTCCACGTTTCCAACTCTAGTAGAAAGCAATTAAACTTCCTCGACAATTAATCAAAATATCCTTAACACGCAAAAAAGTGTTATGTAATGAGTTCACCAACATGTCAACGCTCTTTCACATGCACTACAAATAAAAGCATGATCGATGGTCGGCAGTTATATCATCTTCGTTTTGCTGATGACATCCTCATTATAACACCAAACATTAACCAAGCCGAACGTATGAGGAACGGATTGTCACGCGACAGGGAAAAATGGAAGATTTACTGGCGTCCGCTCAAGACACTCGTTGATCAACGGGACTACAGGTGATACAGGCGATACAAATAAAAGGAACAGCTGCCGAATCTTAAAGCTCGTAGTGCATCTAAAGTTACCTAAGCACCTACGTAATACGTTGTAACTTAAGATCTCGCTGATTTTGACTAGGTTGTCGTTTTTTATTTTATGCGCTTAAAATTGGTCAACGATACATTCACCGTCATCCCCATGAAAAACGTGCTACTTTTTTTAAAAGTTAAATCCTCTCCTCTTGGTAGAGTAAAAGAGCGTAGAACTGGAAAACTTGGCCAGTGAGTTTTTAGGGTGATTTTAGGCATCGACCTTCTTATCTCGTAAGTAGTGTTGTGTCAAAGCTGTCTCAAAGCTATAGATTCATGCCAGAGCATTGTCGTCAGACACTGAGGCGTTGTTAGCGCTAACCACTTGGCTCGGCCGCAAAACTTCTAACATGACTATGGGGGTCACTGTCACTGTTTTCGTAGAGGAGCTGGTGTCCGTCTTCGGTCAAGATCTCTGCTCTTGTCACTGTGGATGAAGCTGCATAATTTACAAATTCTGGCTGACAGAATAGTTGGCGGTATGTTCAATGTCCAATCAGACTTCATTTTGTGGGTACTCACTGAGCTGCGATGTCGACCGACGGCCATTTAGGTAAAGTTAGTTTATGTCGCCAGTTCTTATGTCAAGGCATAGCCGCGCAGTGTATTGTCAAGTGTGACCAGCAGTTCAAAGCAAAGCAATTCTTCGCATCTGATGAGGCCGTCGTTCTCGACGGTCGTCGGCGTGATACTATGAAACTGATGCTTTCTGAGCATCATGGCTCGAGTCAGAAGATGGGTCATTTTGATTCGTTGCCAAATTCTTCATTGCGTATGTATAGACCTTTGCTATAATAATCCGGTATACGTTCCGAAGAATATATCCCAACAAGGTCCAAGCTTCTTTAACGCAAAAAAAAATTTTAGGGAGATTTAATTCTAGGGAAGAATCGGCAAGGGCTTTCAATTCACTTAATAGATCGTTGATCTATTTTTCGTATGGAAAGTTCGCTCCAACTGGATGTTACAAAGCTCGGCTTTTTCCTGCTTTAGCAAAGCTGAAGAAATAGCTCACATCTTATGTATCCTTTTGAGATCTGACCAATACTCATATCGGAGAAAAATGCGACGCCTATTATCATCTATCGTTCTTTCATGGCCAGAAACACATTTGCAATGAATCTCAATACTGGACACTTGCTATTAGAACAATGCATTTTGAGTTGAGAAAAATCCAGAGAAAACAAATTCGGAAACAACTAAATTCCTACAAGGTACAAAACGAGGACAATGTCCAATTTGTCTTCAGATATCCAGATAACAGATATCCTCCTCCGAGAAAGTCAATTAAGCTTCTTATTTGAAAAGGACACAACTACTGAAGTCCGTACCGTCTACGTTGCTGTGAAAGATGGGTGGCTGTAAAAGATACCCCCATTTATCCGTCAAATGCTACAATTGGAATCAACCCTTTAAATTATTGACTTCCATTATCATCTCCGATGATGCTATAAAGTGTATGTCAATGTAGAATGAACTTCGCAAGGAAATCCCCAAGACCGACTTTCCATTAATCTCGTCATTGACTGATAATTCGCTGTTTTTCTTCGATAAGCAAACACACGAGGTTGATATTACAGAATTTATTCGCAAACAATAGCTGACGTTTCGGCGATTTCGCCTTCTTCAGAGCCATTTTATTCGTTGTTAGAATTTCAATGAATTGCTGGAGAGCAGCCGCACAGAGCAATACATGGCCAATGACTACGTATGAAACGGCTATAAAGGAGGCGAAACCACCGAAACGTCAGCTATTGTATGCTAGTAAGTTCTGTACTATCGATCTCGTGTTTGGTTATCGAAGGAAAACAACGAATTATCAAGGTAATCGGTTTGGATCTGGACTCAAGCATACTTGATCTTCTTCATTAGCTCGATGCTCTTGGAAAAATCTACTCTTAGATCGTTAGCCAGTTCTGATCTCACCAAGATTGCTATGATATTAATGTTTTGCAAACCCAACGATGATTTGCCCTCTTAATCGGTTTTTGTATCTGGGAGACGGGAACAAAACTCCTAACTCGAAAAAACACATCAGTAGTTCGCCAAGAGCTCAGCGGTTGGCACACTTCGTCACACTTCGTAATGCCCTTTAGCTTTCCTGCAGTGAAACAATGCCACATGACTGTCGGGTTACTGACGTCTTGAGAAAGTTGGAAATCATGAAGGAAGTGCAGAGCAAAAACTGCGAAGTTATAATTTTCACAAATTGCTTCAGAGTAAATTGAATTCGGCTTTCATATCCTCCTTAGGATGCCTGAATCCACCAAGCAACTAAAGGACCCATAAATCCGCGCTCATCTTTTCGATCAAAAAATATTTTCACCACTTTTTTACGCAACAGAAAGTGGGCGGATACTTTATCCACGCCAAGAATATTGCGCACTACTCAGTGTGCCTGAACGATGTGCTCTAAAATATAATCACCACGCACAATGTCTAGCAGAAACGCGAAGCTCAGATCATCGAAACTTGTCCCATCTTCAAGGGTAGGTAAATTAGACATCGATAGCCAAACATAGATAGGTCGGTCATACTGAGAAGAACAATCGGAGATGAACGAAAAGGACGAAAAGACCGAAATGGACTCCACGAGGATGCAAGCCTCCTCTTGGACGACCACTAACACGTTGGACAAGAGTGTTCGTAATTAAGTCAATCATCTAAACTTGCAACTGACGATGCCTTACAGATCACAGTATGAGAGTGGCACCTGGCATCGTGCACGAGTCAAACGATAAGAATGGACGGCCAAAGCAAAGCAAAGAAACAAAAACGTGCTGGGATCTGGATAACTTGTGAAGACGAGCCGTCCAGGTAGGAAAGTAAGTTCTGAGGAAATATATGTATATAGAGTAGTGTAAAGACATGGAGGAGATCTCGTACCAATATTACGTAAAAAATCACTATTGCACGAAGGAATTTAGCGCAGAACAAATCACTAACGCTTTTTCTTTCAGAAACTATACAGGAAACGACCACGTGACATTCACTTCAATAAAACAATGACGCTAAACAAGGTTAAGGGTTTCCCATGTTTTTGATGATCGCGATAACGTGCGACTGTACCTGTTGCAGAGATGGCGACGACGGGAATGGCGACTCATTGAGGTGGATGCCCTCCGTCAGGTGGACCTGGGCCGTTGGCGGTAGATGAAATAATGCACATTTGGAAGCGATTCGACTGTTCTCTCCAATATGAATTATGCACGAAAAACCTGGGCGATTACGTCACTAGTCAAAATTAAGAGCAGCCTTCTAAGTATCATTGGAGCATCTATATGATCCTGTAGAGACTCGGTCGTCGATTCGATACTTAGGCAAACGGAGAGCATGCCGTCTCGATAACGACGATGTGCCATGGATTGCGACATGGGGCAGATGTGGCGTACACGCTGCTGCTGAAAAACGAAAGCATCGATTGCTAGTCAGAACACGATGTGATGACAGAATCGCCGAATTCCGAATACAGCAACTAACGAACAGCCAGTGAACTGCTGTGGAAGAGGAAAAAAATTCCAGAAGTCGAAGAAAAGCTTGAGCTCACGACTATAGATGGTACGATACAATTTTCGACAATCTCCTTCGAACCTCCAGATCGTCTTGTAATTGAATGGATGGGAATTTGTAAAGCAGCCAATGAACGAATGTCGTCACCGTTTTGTTTTATGGCACTAAAAACTGACACCACGAAAAGCCTTCAATGTGATAGATGACTCGGCTGCTTCTCATTGACCGATCAACAATAACGAAATTTCATGGGGACGGGGGTTAGATCAGCTACTTAGGAACGCAGTAAGGGCTTGAAAGACGGGAAATAGGTCACGCCAGGACGAACTTCTGACAATTTTCAGTGTTCGAATATAAGGTATAACATGTACCTGCTCGTATAGACTTATTTCAGATAAGGTATAACATGTACCTGCTCGTATAGACTTATTTCAGATAAGGTATAACATGTACCTGCTCGTATAGACTTATTTCAGCTAACCGTTGTGCTAGTGCTATGAATGCACAGAATTCTACGCGCGCTTAACTATTTTCACGCTTAATTTATCCCAGAACTTTAATTTGGGGAAAACGATAAGGTATACCGCTTTCAGGAGAAGTTTGCGTAGAGTTGGGTGTGACCATCCTGAAATTAGTAGCACAACTTTCAGGCCTGGTCAGACAAAATGCTCATCCCTGGTTGTTTACACTTGTCATATAATTGTGAGTAGCTTTACATTGGTTGGTATAAACTAGTACTCTGAAAACATACGTTCTCAAGTGACAGAATAACTGGCAATATAAGTCACATGGAAAGCACTAAATGTTGTGATATGAAATGATTGATGACATTTTAGACAAAAAACACAGACGATACAACAGAAAAGTAGATAAGTACAAAGGTAAAACGATCGTTGCTAAAAAGTGTATGTATGTTTTTGAGAATCTTATGCTTCTGATGCTTTCAGCAAGAGGAATGTTCCAGCAGAGTAGAAAAACTTGAGCATGTGCTAGTTTGAACGTGAGTCCTAGCGAAACAGAGTGAAACCTTAAGTCAACAAAAGTCTGGATGATCGAAAAAACGCCTATCAGGACACGTCAGCACTGATTAAATATTGATATTGTCTACAACAAACGAAAGCACGGCGATTCGTACGCATGGGTGAGGTGGCAAGAGGCGGCAAAGGAGTCTGGCTCTCGGCACCAGCCAGCCACAGATCAACGACCATCAGTTGCGTGCTCACGAAGGGTGAAATAACGTTACCAGGCTTTTCTGTAGAAGCTTCGTTTACTTAAAATACAGCTATAAAGAAATAAATAGAAATGCATTCACAGCACTGTAAAGCGGATGTGACGGTAATGGAATTCAGTTAGTGAAACTCCAACGACTCCATATCGATGTGGCTGTTATTTATATTGTGACCGTTCCCTACAAGGTTATAACCTTCCACCTACTGTTGCAGTAACGTTAAAGAGAATATGATACTGCAGGAATTTGAATCCGCAGCATTGTTTTTAGGAAAATTATTGTAATTTCTGAAACCGGCTCTTATTCAACATCGACATGAATAGTCCTGCAAGACCGTCGCCCATGAGAGACTGTAATGGTTCATACATCTTTATAGATTCCCGACAACATTTTTTGTGTTTTGGATGCTTCAGGAAGGGACAGCGCCTAATTTCTCTTCGATCCGCATCGTAAGAGTTATATACAACCCAAATCATCAGAAATTCCAGCAAGCAGGTGAGCCATAGGTCGCCCATATGTGCTAGTCGAAGCACGTTGTTATAATATCTATGATCCGCAGCATTGTTTTTAGGAAAATTATTGTAGTTTCTGAAACCGGCTCTTATTCAACATCGACATGAATAGTCGATATTTTCCTGCTCTAACAAGACTGCACTTTTGTGAGTATCATTTCTTCGCCTTATCCAAAGCTGCACTAATTCCAGCCGAATGCACCACGATAGTTATTCCCTTCCTTATCCTATGAACATGCTTTCTGACTGCTTCTCGAACACTCTGAGGTTCATCGCAAACCCAACAATTGTGCGCGATAACCACTCCTGTCTGATGGAAGGCTCATTAGAAAGAATAAATTAGTTATATAGTGGTACTGATACCGATCATCACGAGCACGGTGCTAGTTCGATCCTATTTCGGACTCACCAAACCTCTCACCGGGTGCTGAAACTGGTACAGGATTTGTTCGGAAAAAACTCCAACTGAAAACGCTCCAGCCCGGCTATCTTAGGACTCTACGGAGTGGTTGAAATCTTGGTTTAGCGTTTTCTTTGTTTGGTTATGGAGGCGTTTGACCGAGTAGATTACTGTCAACTTGACCTTTCCAGGCTCTGAAGAAGGCGAAGTTCGCCGAAACGTCAGCTTATTTGTGAATAAAGAATAATAATAACACCTCGCGTTTGCTCAACAAGAATACAAAGAATTACTTGATCAATGCCGAGGTTAATAGAAAGTCGGTCGTGGAAGTTACTCTACGGAGAATCGACTCGATGAGCATTCTACAGCGTTCAAGATGAAATAAAAACCCTCAAGCAGTAGCCGAAGACACTAGATAGATAGTAGATAATGGAAAACTTTCACGGATGATGCACGCGACGAAACGAATCGAGTGCGAGAAATGCTGGGATCCGCGCAGTAGATGTATAAGACAGGTCGTGTAGAATGACAACAGTTATTTAAGGTATAATGGCGAAGTTAGCAAGTTTTTCGTACTGAAGTAATTGCATGGGCCACAAATTTGCAAGCTTGAGAGGCAATTTATCCTTTCCACTCTTTTTAAAAAGTACCTACTGCGTTATATTATGACTGCTACTTTTTTGCAGGTTATTAGGCCGTTTAATGAGGTATTAAATCACCAAGACGAGTAGAAACACAGTTGTTGGTCGAAGCAAAAGTGAGTGACGGGGCAGACGAAAATAGTATCGGAAATCTGCTGCTGCCTTGCCAAAGGTAAAGTTTTGTCCAACCGTTAACAAAAAAAGAGCGACTAGCTTTTACACGAATCTGCCATTGAAGGATTGGTTTAACGCATTAATTGCTCTCGCGTCTTTGTTTGATTGTTCCCAGACAAAGCAACTATCTTAGTTCATATGATATCAACTGTTTATGCATTCGATGCTTGAAAATACGATTTAACAGATTGAAGTTTGTGAATAAGGCTAATGACAATACGACAGGGCTCTGAAGAAAGCGAGATCACGGGAACATTGACCATATTATATTCATGTGGTTCTCCACTCAAATCGGTTCGACTTGACCTGACGATCATAAAAAACTACAACGAGGAATGAATAGCTGTGAACATTCGACTCGAATCATTGCGGTTTTGAAGAATGCAAGTGCACCAGAATCGAATAGTCAGCCGAATAAACTATTTATGGCAACCTCGAGTTAACATATCAATGGAAAAACCCGTATAAGCCTCGTGTAAACTCATGAATACAACAATGTATGTAACAACTAATCCCTATTCGGAACATCCTTGGAAAAGCAGCGCAGCATCACGACAGATCCTCTTTATGCCTCGATCTGGCAGTTAAGGAAACCCATTTCATGCTCTTCAGGTCTAATTGTTAACCTGATCAAAAAATTTGCAATCGGATTGCCACTCATGTGCTACAACTTTCAAACAGTTAAAAAAAGATCCTTCTATAGTTGATGCGAGAACTATAAAATAATCTAACTGGGTTTGCTGGCTTCGCTAGCGTCTATTAGACAAAATCATTCTTCACAAGCTATTGTGCTGTGTCCAGTCGATCAATGAATGATTCCATCTACTCACCTACTAAGCCAGCATATTCGAAATCCCGAGACTATAACGATTGCGCTTTTCTCCGAAAAAAAGAGCTTAAACTTATTGGAATTTTTTTTGGTATTTTTATTTTGGGAACAAAGTCACTTTCCTTGTTGGGACGGCTCGCTATTATATGAATACCAATTCGTTAAGAAGATTCGGTCGGATTAGTTGCTTGCCTTTGCCTATGCCACGCTGGGCTTTTGGTGGCTCGGCAGTCACAGCGTTGGAGGCCTCAAACTTGAGTAATTGAACCTTTATATGTGTGAGTATTACTTGCGCAAGAACGCAATAAGATTATAAATGTATTTGCAGTATACAGATGCGTAATATGGAAGGCGGTGTGACGTCTTTAAGGAGATGTAGTCATAACAGCACTGAGCCTACTACAGTACCCTTATGCTGCTTACTTAGGGGAAGATATGGAGTAAGAGGCTAGATAGTATAAGTATGACGGAGAGTTCACTGGCGCCATTAAAAGAGGTTAGCACACTAGAATGCACATGTGAGCTGGTGATGTTGCAAAATGGTGATAACGATGTGATGAGGTTATGAGTAATTAGTTAATACAGATTGTGTAAACATATTGCTACGAGTCTAAAGGAGTTAAGACTTACATGCTCACAGTGCAAGAATGTGATTGGCGGTGGCAAGAATGCTTTAACAATAGGAATGAAGAATTGTTGGGTAGAGTACCTATAAGCGATAAAGGTATTTACCAAAAACTGTTACATTAACAACACGCAGCAATTACAATAGAATCCATGACAATATTAATGCATTGGAAATGCAAGCGCTACAGATTTTAGTTAACATTATTTGTGCTTAGGTGGATCGGAGCAGCGAATGCAGGGATTATTCGGGAGAGCAAATCAACGATGAAAAAAGGGCAACGGTGATCTCCAAAGTGCCGACAGAAGCCAAATGGCCGTGCTAAGAGGCATGGTTAAATCCGAGAGAGTAGCGCGGGTTGCAAGGTCACGCCCCTAAGCAGTGCGTCGTGCCTGGTATTATGCCCAGTGGTGTATCTGGCTATAGTTGCCGTATTTGCTGACGTGCCCGACGGCTAGGATGGGATATGAATATAGAGCACTCGTCACCATCAGAACGCATAAAGAATAAAGTTGTAATAGAAAACATTATTTTCTATTAGGTGTCTATTGGTCGACTTGTCGACACTCCGGCCCGGCTTAGTTAATTCCGCCATCGCTTTTGGTTCCTTTGTCTTGAATGAACCAGTCGAGTACATTAAATAATAACCAGAAAAGATATGTGTTAGTTGGTGCAATAGGTTGCCCGAGTAGTAGCGTTGACAGTTGAGTTGAGTTAAGTCTAGATTTCGACTCGGATAGGCCAATGCACCAATTTGTATCAGTTGTCCAGAGGATTAGGGAGTTAGTCGGATTTGCCTTTAGTCCACCAACTGTACGTGGAATGCTTGACTTTTATGAATTCGCCACGCGGGACCTTTTCCGTAACTGCTGCGGACAACCTCGAGTCTGGGTTATAACAGTTTATAGCGATAACAACAGTACAATAATAATATGTAATATGTGACGATTTGTGGTTAACTGGATGTATACGAGCGAGATTGAAATGAGAACAAGAGATGCAAATGTAGGAAGCTGGGCGGACACTAGAGCTGGAGCACTGAGGAACTGAGGCACTGGATGGAGACCGAATGAACGCTGCGAACACTTGAAGACGAATGCCCATGGGCTGCCTGTATTATTTTTGTAGAGGGTGGAGCTTTGCCAGAGGAAACTAAAGACAGTGCTGGTCCAGGGCATGACACGGTGCATGCGGAGAAGTACATCAAATGAGGCGGTATGCCAGAGGTTTTCATCGAAACTACATGCATGTCGACACGGTATAAAGCCTTGTACATTATGAATGGATAGATTTATCGAACAATAGTTATAAGTAAATGATCAGTATAGGACACATGTGATATTGTAGAGAATAGGAACATATAACAACATATGTTCTCATTTCAATCTCGCATATTTAAAGAATAGTTACTATAAGGAATTACCAGAAGTATCGGTACATCTCGTAATAAATCCCACGACCGAATCTCTGTTAACCTCGGCATTGATTAAGTAATTGTTCATATTCTTGTTGAGCAAACGCGAGGTTCCCAGGATCGACTTTCTATTAACCTCGGCATTGGAATATGAATACGCTGCTTTCTTGTTCAGCAATCGCGAGGTTGTTATACAGCATGCATTTACGTCCATAGAAAAACACACAATGCAATACAACAGTAGCTGACGTTTCGGCAGTATCGCCTTCTTCTTTAAAATTGGAAGTCATGTAAAAAAAACGGCTCCGAAGAAGGCGCGATACTGCCGAAACGTCAGCTACTGATGTATTGTACTGTGTGCGTTTTTCTATGGAAGTAAATGTATGCTGTATAGCAACCTCGCGATTGCTGAACAAGAAAACAACGTATTCAAATGCGGGGTGTTATTTTTATCCTTTATTCACGAATTATTTGACGTTTCGGCGGAATGCGCCTTCCTCAGAGCCCACTATCCTCCTCCAGAGGCGGTTCTCCAAATACTGAGCACAATAGTTTTCCTTCGTCTCTCACTTCTTCTACTTGGCGAACATCTGGTTTTGTCGGCTTCGTAACAGGTGCGTAGTATTCGCAATTCGGTGTCTAGTACTCGGTGACTGTCCTCTGGTAGCCCTCATACATTGCGTAGTGGTCTTCGTTTGATGAAGTTCGGGACGACTCGGTGTTTTAGACAGCGGCGGAGAAAGTGCACTGGTTGTCGAGCTAAGACGATCTTTTGTCTTAGTGACAGCGCTTCTTTTACAAGTCGGAAGTATCGTGCTGATACGTCTCGTAATAAATCCCACGACCGACTCTCTATTAACCTCGGCGTTGATCAAATAATTCTTCGTATTCTTGTTGAGCAAATTCGAGGTGTTATCTTTATTCTTTATTCACGAATAACCTGACGTTTCGGCGAACTTCGTCTTCCTCGGAGCCAGGAATGGTCAAGCTGACAGCAATCTATTCAGCCAAACACCTCCATAACCAAACAAAGAAAACGCTAAACCAAGATTTCAATCACAATAAACACAGCTTTGCACACTCACCGCTTTCTATGAGGCTTCCACTGGGTATGTCGTGTGGAGACCAGTGGCACAGAATTCACATGGAAACGTAATGTGCCTCTCCCATCAAAATAGAAGGCTTATATACTGCCCAATATCACGTGTGATAATGAGGCATTCGTACCTGTGGTTCATTTTCGCTGTCACAGACAAAAGATCGTCTTAGCTCAAAAGTCAATAGTCACTTTCTACGCCGCTGTCTAAAACACTGAGTCGTCCCGAACTTCATCAGACGAAGACTACTACACGATGTATGAGGGCTACCAGAGAACAGTCACCGAGTACTAGACACCGAATTGCGAATACTACGCACCTGTCTACGAAGCCGACAAAACCGGATGTTCGCCAAGTGGATCAGTATTTGGAGAACCGCCTCTGGAGGAGAATAGTGGCCTCTGAAGAAGGCGAAGTCCGCCGAAACGTTAGATTATTCGTGAATAAAGAATAAAAATAACCCCTTGCGTTTGCTCAACAAGAATACGAAGAATTGTCAGTCTAGATATGAATTTGAATATAGACGAAACGATCCTGCTACGGACGTTGAGATGCAGCCATAGCTGACTCCTATCAGCAATAGCAGGCAGAATAATGCAATTATTATTACTGTTTATTGGTCGATTTGCTGAAATCCCTGAGGCGTTCTGGAAAATCCTCGATCTTATCTGAAGAATAAACATCCGAACAATAGATGCATCTTTATTCGTCCCCACTAAGTAAATGCACAAAATCTTAGCATTGAGTCCAAATATTGTGAGGCACTCATAAATGTGTCGAAAAAGCAATCTATCAAATGATATTTGAAGACAAAAATGGAGCGGCGACTTCGATGAAGGTGCCAGGAATCGAAGGTAGTGTCCTGGTTCGCATAACCGTAAGTTTAAAAAGGAGCGGTGGCGAAAACAGGATCTCAGTGCGAAAGACATGGGACATATTCGAGGAAACATCAGCACTAACAGGAATTGCAACGACGATGGCATCATACAAGAAAACAACGTATTCAAATGCGGGGTGTTATTTTTATCCTTTATTCACGAATTATTTGACGTTTCGGCGGAATGCGCCTTCCTCAGAGCCCACTATCCTCCTCCAGAGGCGGTTCTCCAAATACTGAGCACAATAGTTTTCCTTCGTCTCTCACTTCTTCCACTTGGCGAACATCCGGTTTTGTCGGCTTCGTAGACAGGTGCGTAGTATTCGCAATTCGGTGTCTAGTACTCGGTGACTGTCCTCTGGTAGCCCTCATACATTGCGTAGTGGTCTTCGTTTGATGAAGTTCGGGACGACTCGGTGTTTTAGACAGCGGCGGAGAAAGTGCACTGGTTGTCGAGCTAAGACGATCTTTTGTCTTAGTGACAGCGCTTCTTTTACAAGTCGGAAGTATCGTGCTGATACGTCTCGTAATAAATCCCACGACCGACTCTCTATTAACCTCGGCGTTGATCAAATAATTCTTCGTATTCTTGTTGAGCAAATTCGAGGTGTTATCTTTATTCTTTATTCACGAATAACCTGACGTTTCGGCGGACTTCGCCTTCCTCAGAGTCTTCAGAGCCTGGAAAGGTCAAGTTGACAGCAATCTATTCAGCCAAACACCTCCATAACCAAACAAAGAAAACGCTAAACCAAGATTTCAATCACAATAAACACAGCTTTGCACACTCACCGCTTTCTATGAGGCTTCCACTGGGTATGTCGTGTGGAGAACAGTGGCACAGAATTCACATGGAAACGTAATGTGCCTCTCCCATCAAAATAGAAGGCTTATATACTGCCCAATATCACGTGTGATAATGAGGCATTCGTACCTGTGGTTCATTTTCGCTGTCACAGACAAAAGATCGTCTTAGCTCAAAAGTCAATAGTCACTTTCTACGCCGCTGTCTAAAACACTGAGTCGTCCCGAACTTCATCAGACGAAGACTACTACACGATGTATGAGGGCTACCAGAGAACAGTCACCGAGTACTAGACACCGAATTGCGAATACTACGCATCTGTCTACGAAACCGACAAAACCAGATGTTCGCCAAGTAGAAGAAGTGAGAGACGATGGAAAACTATTGTGCTCAGTATTTGGAGAACCGCCTCTGGAGGAGAATAGTGGCCTCTGAAGAAGGCGAAGTCCGCCGAAACGTTAGATTATTCGTGAATAAAGAATAAAAATAACCCCTTGCGTTTGCTCAACAAGAATACGAAGAATTGTCAGTCTAGATATGAATTTGAATATAGACGAAACGATCCTGCTACGGACGTTGAGATGCAGCCATAGCTGACTCCTATCAGCAATAGCAGGCAGAATAATGCAATTATTATTACTGTTTATTGGTCGATTTGCTGAAATCCCTGAGGCGTTCTGGAAAATCCTCGATCTTATCTGAAGAATAAACATCCGAACAATAGATGCATCTTTATTCGTCCCCACTAAGTAAATGCACAAAATCTTAGCATTGAGTCCAAATATTGTGAGGCACTCATAAATGTGTCGAAAAAGCAATCTATCAAATGATATTTGAAGACAAAAATGGAGCGGCGACTTCGATGAAGGTGCCAGGAATCGAAGGTAGTGTCCTGGTTCGCATAACCGTAAGTTTAAAAAGGAGCGGTGGCGAAAACAGGATCTCAGTGCGAAAGACATGGGACATATTCGAGGAAACATCAGCACTAACAGGAATTGCAACGACGATGGCATCATTGAGCTTTCTTCTGTAGCCTCGATTCTGATTTGGCGCTGATATATGATAGTGGAGATTTTATCGGCTCCATCTGAATAATAGAACGTTGCTTAGTTCGATTAGAAACTTTCGAGCTGAGAAGATCAAAACGCTTCCTGCTCGAAAAAGGTGTGTTAATGTTAAACTATCATATAAACAGCTTCCAAAGCTCTCAGTACTGACATTCCTATGAGCGAATTGAATTAATCGATCTATAGGTCAACTGTAAGCATTGAGCTATCGCCTTTGGTGTTGCCCAGTGATGGTGGTGCAGATGACCAAAACACTCTTTGGATTGCTCACCTTACGAATGCCGTTGAATTGAATAGAATCTTGGCCTGATTCTTGCATAAGGGGACGAGGAATCTGGTCAGTCGTTTGTGGCATAAGTGAAACCGGCTTGGTAGTATAAGGTGGCACCTCCTTTTGGTGCACGCCACTAGACGAAGATTGAGTGGCTCCGGAGAGCCACTGCTTTTCTGTCTCTGGTACTACCTTTTGCTCCTTTACCATTGGCACTACAGCATTTCCGTTCTGCTTCTGTCTCACTGCATCAATCATTACATGTCGCTGAAATTAATCCCGTTTGCGGCTCTTTCTTTCGAAGTATTTATGAAGTCCTCACCACAAGTTTTGAGTCACGTTTGGCGGCCTCTTTGTTTGGAGCTTGTACTGTCACCTAAAATTTAATATTGTTTATACCCAGTGTGGTATGAGAGCGGAACTCAGCTGTACACTTATGTATGATGTGCTGTCTAAACAATAACCGAAATCCCACTTCTACACTCTAAAATCTCAGACACTATGAAATTTGCCGATACGAGAGGTGAGAGCGAAAGTCGCGACTCACTGAATCGGCCATTGACTCTTCTCCAGATCCTATGATCATCCTACCTGGTTGCACGTTACCCTTGAATTTGTAGCTTGTACTTCGTTCCTAAAGTACCGCCTGTCATTGACGTCAGTGATGCAAAAACAGAGGAACAGTAATTAACGACAACCTCTGACCTTTCTGTTGCACATCAACAGGAATCATTTGTACAGCGTGCACAATTGCAGAAACTATGTAGATCTCAGATAACTTGCACTATTTCATCATATATATATATATATATACATGATGAAATATTTTAAATTATTACATATTTATATGCTTATTTGGAACAGTAAAAATGGCCCGTGTGTTGCAGTGGTTGGAGAGGCCCTCCAACACGCACGTAGAATCGATCACCGCGCCGTGGCCTTCCATCCCTCCAGGGTCCACAAATTGGTACTCGACTTGTCTGGGAGGAGAGCAGCACTAGGTCGATATATCGGTAGACCACCGCGAGTCATTGCATAATCCAGATATGCATTCAATCACCTCCAGACGATGCTTAATGAAGTCGAACGCATTGCGCATCCCTCAGGGATTGATCAACGCCAGGAGCCTTTTATATTTATGTGGAACGGTAAAAATATTTCCTGTTGGGAACGGCTCGCTATTAGGTGAATACCAAGTAGTTGAGAAGACTCGATCGGAATCGTTGCTCGTCTTTGCTTGTGCCACGCGGGACTTTCCTTGATTGGCAGTCACAATGCTGGATACCTCAAACTTGGGTAATTAAACCGCTTATATACATATTATTTACACAACAACGCAATGAGATTATAAATGTATGTGCATTATACAATTGTACAATATGGAGGCGGGTGTGACGTCGTTAATGACATGTACACATGACAGCAATAAACATGTTACAGTGCTCTTATGCTGCTTATTAAGGCTGAGTTACGGCATAGTATGTTAGATAGAGATGATGAAGAACCATAGGTTAAGTGAGTGCGGCGGTGTTTAGTGTATGGTGGAGAGTACACTAGCACCATAAAAAGAGGTTAGCACAATAGAATGTACATGTGAATTGCAAGTAAGGTGGTTCGGTAGGTAGTATTCTCACTAAGTGGAATACACTAACAATTGTGTGCAGCAATACAAATACATGATAGTGACACACCGTGGATAATATAAAAGGATTAAGCGAGACAATTAACATGCTATGCGAGAAACGAAAGATGTGTGAGAGTTATATGGTGGTAAAGCGCTTATGAGTTTAAGCTCTCATAAAGCTTAAGAGAGAGTAATCTAATATAGCTGCTGTTGCAAGGAGGTCCAACTTATGAATGAATACAATTATTCAGTTTCACAGTATGAGAATAAGGGAGTAATACAAAAGATGTAGTTGTTCGCAGAGTTGCGGTGGCCAAGCACGAGTAATGATGCATTTGATTGGATATACAAGCATTTGATGCGAGCTGTAGAAGAGATTACAATCAAGCCAATTGGACGATGAGCAAACACTATGGCTTGCAGCGGCGTTATTATTAAGTCGTTAATTTAGAATGGTTCTAAAAGGTGTAATAATATGTAACTGGTGTTCCAGTACGATGATACATAGGTACGGATGTAAAAGCGGACGAACCCTGGCAGGGTCGAGTTCGAATAGCAATTCACGAGGTTATTTATATGCTTTTGGAGAAGGCGGTATTTGGAGCAGGTCCAGCTTCTTTACCGAAAACATTCATCGGCTACTGTTTCGAAATCCTCTCGAGCCCAAAGAGCAGCTGGCGGAAGTCGCAAACATCTTCGTGTCCTTTTTGTTATTGTACGCATAATGCCCTTTTCATTATTGTACGCCTAATGCCCTTTTTATTATTGTACACCTAATGCCCTTTGGACAGTAATAGCAAACACAAAGTACAGATCGTGAAAATAGATTTGCATAGCAGGACTGTTTATAGGAATCGAAGATCCTTAGGATGGGATATGAATGAAGGGCACTCAGCACCATCAAAACATATAAAGAATACCGGTGCAATAGAGAGCGTTACTTTTCCATTAAATAATGTTTTCTTTGGTCGACTTGTCAACATTTCCTCTATGTGGAATTTAATTATCAAGGAGAAAATGACTAACCGCGGTAATCACCGTGCCAACGGGAAGCTTGGATATATCCTGAAACCTCTCCACGAATCATAAATTATTGATGTTTTCAAAGAAACATGCAATATTAAAGCGAACCACTGTAGTTCCAAAAGTATTCACAGATTTCTTCCGCTTCCTAGAAACATTTATTCGAAACCACTGCATGTTATAACAGAAAAGGTTGCGTGCGGATGCAACGTCAACCACATTTTCGACGCACCTGCGACGCTTTTTCGGTTCTCTTCTCCACCTTTCCTCCAGATGAGTGAGGCACTAAACGGCAACGATCACACTGAATTCCAAAAAGAAGAAAATTCATGCACGTGGTTTGTCACAAAAATCAACATTTCATGCATAGACCCGGAATCCTCAATTGGTCGAAGGATGCGTTGGAGGATATTCAAGCAAAAATAGGCACCAAATATTCCTCAGAAGATACCCTGTATAGGAACTATTCCCCTTAATGTACCCCGTATGGAAACTATTCGCCAAAAGGTACTCTGTGTAGGAACCATACCCCAAATAATTCCAATCTTCTCTATAAGTGGTTTCAACAGTTCAGGCACTGAATGAGCAGCCGTCAGCTGCATGTGTTTCACAGCATCTGCCGTTCCAACCAACTTTTTGTATAAGCCTTTGTGCCCCTTTTCAGGTGAACTTTCCACACGAACAGTTGCGCGCATTCATGCGTACTTTCTGTATGGGCTATTGTATGGTCTTCATGAACTTTCTGTGCATGTGGCTCTATCAGATTGTACTAGCAGAGAAACATTTAGAAACTCTCTCTAAGCATCGTCTCTAGTTCGCTCCACGCATTACGAAAGGAATATAAGCAGCCTAGCAGTTAGCTTGGGGAGAGTGTTCGTCCAGTTCGTTCACTTCGTTCAGTTCATTCAATTCGTTCAATTCGTCAACCAGTGCCCTTCCAATCCGCGTCGTATACTTCGCTTCGTTGTTATTGTACTGTTATTATTGTTACTATAGTCGTAAAAAAATTATAACCCAGTTTCTCAAGGCGTTCGACTCAGTGACTTACCCACAGAAGTCTCGCGTGGCAGCTACAAAGGCTGATATTCCAAACTACTTGGTGCTTATGTAAAGTTGTGAACGTCATAACACCTAGACAAGTTCACCTCAATTGTATTTAATGCATATGAAAAGAAGCGATGTGCCAGGCAATGTGCAATGTCTATCCCTCATACTGAACACTGGGAAAGCTGACTGATTGCTCTAACATTTCTCAACATTGATAAGCTTAGATGAGATTGTTATTTCTCATTTCTGTAGCTAAATTTCTAGCTCCTTATCCTTCTCCAGAGCTGGAATGATACCAATCGTTCGTAGGCGGTATTCTGTTTTTGCGATATGGGTCTTCGTAATTGCATCGACTGGAAACCAATGAAGTGAAGCTCCGAATGAAGTAACTCCACTCGGTACACTTATATCCAGGATATCCAAGCCATATTTATCTGTTACATTTTGTTCTACCTCTTAGAAAACACTGCATTCACAATGCCTTGGCTATTATGTGCTGCTTACTTTTTCTTTCATAACAAGATGTGATGTGAACTACAACAACAAGAATGTTGAGAGTCCTTTAGCGGGTGATTGATGATAGCATTCATACAGCATAAAACTGACTGAAAGAAAGTCAAAGCAAAGGTCTCGGTTGGTGTTATCGATAGCACTTGAGCTACCGATAAAAGTAATCGCAGGTTCGAAGCCCAGCCGATGTTCCGAGTTCTGCTCATATCTCAGCATCCACTTATCGTCATCAGTTACAATGACACTGGTTCGCGAAGAATATATGAACACACGGATTCATAGTCCATTCCCTCCACACTCGTTTCGTCGTACATACAATCCCCATTTCCTTCTGCATTCCCAGCAAATTAAAGTATGACCCACCCATGAGGGCGTCTAATTCGGCGAAACTCGATGGTGTTCGCGGCATGGATAACTTTCCATAAGCCACAGAACGTCAGTAATCCTCTATGTGCATACTGCGCATGGTTACGACAATGATGAAAGCAGCTAGTTTAAGCAAAGCACTTCACTGGAATCACGGTCAGAACTGCCAGATTGATGACAACAAGGTGCATGTTTAGTTCCACTTATGCCCCTGCTTGATTTTTTGGAGTAATGCATGCTCAAATCTTGTCCATACTTTATAGTAGGAATAATATTTCGCACAGCAGCGATGGCAACTCACCGCTGTGAAACCAACTGCTTTGGCGAGCTCAATCAGATGTTGTAGTGTTCCACTGTAGAAGAACTGGTGAATCTGAAAAAACACACAGAGTAGATTCACGGCTTCTGCTTGGTAACACAAGTGAAAGAACACGAGTGTGACCAGTGCGACAGCGAAACAGATGAGATGGAATAAGGCGAGGAAGACAACGACGTAGGTGTTGTGGCGAGACGTAGGAGGATATTGTGTTAAGCACGTCAACGTACTAAAATGGATCTTGTGAAAGGAAAAACTCATGCTTTCGTCCAGAACCTACCTGGAATCTTTGTGGGTTTTTTGACATTCTAACAACGTCTTGTCGAACAACAAATAATAGGCAAGTTGAATGATATTTAAGAAGAACGCTGCCAGAAACGTTAAAACCAAAGAGTACCGAGTGCCTGGAAATCTAACAATCGTATTACGCTCTGCTTGCTGCCTATAGCGCAGTGGTTAGAGGTGCCCTTCAATGCACACGACTCTTGGCTCGATCCCACGTATTGGGGTAACAACTGTCTTGATCACTCGATTGCTGTCAATATGGTATCGCTCCTTTTCGGAAGGACAAAAATGCTAACATGCAACTGCAGGTGGAGTTGCAAATCATTGTAAAGCACAAATATGCATTCATGACGTTTGATATCGTTGAATGCGTAGCACATTCGTTAGGCACTGATCAACACAAAACACTTTATATTTTACACTTCATTTAATGTTATTTAGTATTGCCTTCAATCGACACGCAACCATTCACTGTGGACATTCTTTGGTGTAAATTAATAGATTTGATGAAATAAAATTTTACTAGCTCATTTCGGCCTTTTCAAAACCAGACATTCAGTGCGTCTCGAGAAAATGCGATTCTACGTCACTCGAATCCTTGGATGGTTAGATGGCTTGTCTTCACTGGCTGTGCAGGGCCCAGCATAGTTTTCATTATTTCGGAGATCTGCTTGTTTAGCTATTGTGATTCCCTGGAGCCCCTAGATCAGCCTAGCCAAAGTCTGCCCCAGGTCATCACCACCACAGGCAGTCGTCGCTCTTGTGGATCAGAGGGAGATTTGCCAACATACGACTAATTTGGTACTAAAACGGTGGTTGATCCTTCTATTGGTTTACTTTTAGCTGGGCTTTCTGATGGAAACGTCGGACTTCTTCCCAACTTAGGGAACACTTCTGGGAGATGAATCCCTCAACTATGCATCGCAACCCAAAACCCAGCAACACCTCCCAACCATGATGAGGCGGTAAACCGTTGGGGAGAACTCTGTCTAGCGAACGAAAATTCAGTTTAGCAAAAGCTGATTTAAGTGAAGAAGATGGAAAAAACCGGATGAAGTTTTCGGCCAAATGTTTCATAATTAAATAGGCGTTTTTGATCGCATTTCACAGTGAGTACTCATCTGCAATCGGGCGACCGCAAACTTCGATTGGAAATATCAGCTATTCGTGAGCACACTTTTTACTTATGGAAAGTCACATGTCATTTGGAAACAAACAGTACATCGCCAGCATTGCTACTTCAGCAAGTGAACTCGTCACACATCGGAATTCCAGCCCACTGTATGGGACTAGAGCGTCTCGCAGTGGTCTGAGGCACTGGCTCGATGCATCGGCAGACGACCGGGAGGCAGACGACCGGGACTGTACTGGGCAGATATGAGTTCAATCACCTACAAAGGATGCTTAGTGAAGTCGAATGCATGGCCCATCCCTCAGGATTGATCAGCACCACATTTTGAATTATCGACCGCCCTGGCAACCATAACGGAAAAACGGAACTCTTAGTAGCAAACATGTACACAATCTATTTAGTTAATGTAATGAAAAAAAACGAACAGACAACTATTTCTCCTTATAAGGCAGGCATGGTAAGTATTCTCTAAAAAGGACTAGCTAGTTGGCGTACCTGAATTTTCGAACAGTACTACGAAGAAACAAAAGAAGAGCAGAACAATCTGAAAAAGAAATGTGTCTATCTTAGAAAGGTCTTTTAAAAATATGGTATAAAAAGGCAATAGAAGAGCTCTAAAGGCAACCTGAAAAGTTTCCATCATTGCAAGTACTGCAACGAATCTCTAATCAGTCTAAGAGAAAGAAAACCAAAAACCCATCTTATACCTCAAGGAATAGTTGCGTCGTATAGAAGGCAGATTCTGCTTCCTGGATACGATAATAGGCAAGCACCGCCACAATGGCTACCAGCAAAGCGCACATTGTCTGGAAGAGGGCAACAATCTTTTCGCTCAACAACACCGTCGCGCCACTTTGTCTCCCAAGCGAATAACTCGACTGTCAAATGTCGTTTAATAATCTTCTATTCAATACAATTGCAGGTGCCGTCGTTCCCGCACTCTTACCTGTATGTACAACATTAACGCCTTTAGAAACAGGAAGAGATCCTGACGTCTTTTCGCACGACGCAAGCCGTTCCTAAAAATCATATCAAGGCTCAATTTTGTCTTCACATCCATTGCCTAATGACATTCCTGGCTGTCGTAACTGGTTGGTCAAACAATTCCGTTGGTCCTAATTGGATCGCTTAGTGCTTAGGTACGCGATCGGAAAAATTTTTTCTAGTTGATCGTTTGCCCATTAGCACTGGTGCCCTTAGTTTCCTTTTCCCGTTGACGTGTATTGCACTCGTCGATGGACTTTTCAACAGTGCAATGAATCGAATGTAAACATCTACCATCCATAAAATTTTTCAAAATGCTTTACTAACTAGTAAATCACTTCGGGCTTTTAAGTGCTGTCAAACCGCAAACGAAGTACCTGCTTAATCCGTGGCAGACAACTGCGGCCGTCAGCTCCCGCAGCTGGAGTCGATCTCGTGATTTTTTCGCCAATTTATGCAGCTGTTCGTCGGTCAGGTACTCGGTCTGAGACACTCACACCGTATGCATATTTTGTGACTGGTAAAGAAGTTGCACTAAGAGCTGAGAAGATAATTATACCCTTCTGCGACGATTTTTTGACCGCCTGCTCTTCTCTAAATCCTCATTTTCTGGACGGTGAGTTCCACTGAAACAAAGATAATTTCAGTTGTCTATCAAACTGAATGTATAGCTATAAATATTTTTGGAATGAATTCGTTTTTCAACTGGAGTGTTGTATAAATATTTGCGTATTGTGGAAAGAGAAAACTCCTTTATTTTTAATTGGCACACATCTTACCTTTTTCGAGACCTTCTGCTTGACATCAGTAATCTTCTGAACGTGCAATTTTAGAATGTGAAATTGTTAAGTATTTTGAAATGACTGTGAAATCGTTCCGTCTGCTGTTAGGATGCCGCTTTTTCTTTGGCTCTGATGGCTCGTAGAATGAAGATAACTCGGCTGTAGAGTTGGTGTTGTCAAGCACAACGACAAGCCACCGAACTTTGTTGACACCTCGATGGTGGTAATTGGCTTAGATTGAACCTCACCATCTAGCGAATGCCGACTTATCATCATGATGATTGATAATCATGTAGCACACATCCACAGCACCGACTTTGCAATAACAACCTATCGTTTCAACCGGTTGTAGTTTCTTCGCTTTTGACGGTCTTGGACAAAGTTCTCATTTAAAAAGTCGACTATCGATTTATACGCTCTTATGAACTGGTCTTGTTGAGCTGACGCGAAGTTGGCATAGTTGTCGATGTTGGTCGATGGCTGACGTTTCGGCGATTTCGCCTTCCCTCAGGGCCCTGCTAGTACGAGTGGAATGAGTCAACTACTGATTGTTTTGAAAATACATTTTTATCTATACAAGCACTATTTATGTGTTATTCGAACGACGCCAAGCTTTGTGAGATAAAGGAGTTAAGCTATAATGTTACCTTGTTTATTCTACGCGACCCATCTTCACATCTTCTGTGCGGATCACGGCAATTCTTTCGTTCGATTGGTTTCTTAGCATTAATCATCCACGAAAGTCTTCGAAACTTTGTGGATGGTTTCGGCTGCTGTTTGAGGATTTTTGTTTCATCATAAATATCACTGGTTGCTGGTCGAGTCGATTCTCCCTGGGGTCTCGGAATGACTACGCGCCCTTTAGAAAAACCTGCTTGCCTACGAAAGGCCTTAAGTAAGCTAACTAGAATCAGTCTGGATGTCGTAGATTGCTAAACACAGATTTCCTCTTATTTGTCTTCCAGTCTTCTATTTTAGTAGAATTTTACAATGTTGTCTTTCGGTTCGCTGATAACCTCTGACCTTGTTAATGCGATAACCTTCCTTGTTAATGCGTAGAGGGTAGCTCGGTTCCTTGCTTACTGAGCACTTGGAATTTCATTTCTAACAATTTTGGTCACTATTGGGCAGCGCGTCAGTTACTATAAAGCTTTCAGCAGAAAAAACGTTGGAAGACCATTTGTAATAAATCACTATCCTATTCTTAAGCAGACGTGAAGACGTTAATAACAACGTATGCCCAATAATGGTTGGCCTTTTGACGGTTTTGCTTTCTTGAGAACCTGGGAATGTCAATCACAACTTCAGCAGAAAAAGTTCGAACCTAAATTTCAGTGGAATGGGAGTCACTTTCAAGCGCTTATCATTTCGTTCATTGTAAATTTTCCAGTTATTTGACTGAGATCATTCTCACAAAATCCAAAATTGGTCAGGAATGTGTTTAACTTATTCACAAAGTGAACCAGAGGTACGGCGCAGGGTCATGTGTAATCACAACACACTCTTTCTTGCACATTTCTGGACTTTTGAAACTTGCTTAAAACGCTTCGAGAGTTCTATAAAGTCAAGCCTTAGATTTCTCTGCGAGCATGGCCACTTTTACCTCAAAATCATCTCAGCTACGCATTCGTGTCTTATACGTGCTCGGTGGAGTATTCCACCTGACTTTAGGTTTCTTAACTAGGTGCTCTTCTATACGGACACAGAGTAGTTTACGCGTTTGGTCAACGTATTCGTCTCCATATGTTTTCCAAAAGATCGGACAAGCCGTACCCGCTCTCATGCAGTCACCGACTCTAGCGTCAGGGCAAAATATGCAAATTTGTACTACACATAGACGGTCGTAAGGCGCGTGTGACGCAGTGGTTGGAGGCGCCACTGCGACACACACTTGGAATCAATCCCTGCGCCCATGGCTCACCGAGCTTTTCATCCTTCCAGGGTTGGAAAATTTCTACCAAACTTGTCTGGGGGGATAGCAGCACTGGCTCGATACGTCGGTAGGCCACCGCAAGCCATGGTAAAAGCCAGATTTGTATTCAATCACCACCAGTGATACTTAGACTAGAAGAAGGGCAGATCTAGAGGAATGGGTTGCGATAATTGAAATACCACCGAATACTCTTCGTCGCCAGTTAGTTCGTAACCGCTTGTATGACCGTCTGTGTGAAACGCAAAACTGCGTAATCTGCCCTTATGGCAGGGACGGTGATTGCGTGAGTTCAGGTGCGGTATACCTGTTCTCTTCTAATAGTTGCGGAAGTGAATACACTGGCGAAACTGGCAGACTTTTATGTATCCGTATAAAAGAACAAACAAGAACATTGCAAACGAAAAGCAGGACAAAGTACTCCGCTAGGCACGCATAGGATACAAAAGCACAGTGGAGACGATTTTGATATTAAAGTCGCTATCCTCGCACGGGATACTAAAACACCAACGCGCAAACTCCTTGAGGCTTTTTGAATAAATGCCAAAAACCCTGCAATGAATAGCAGGGAGAAATGTCCCGAGATCACGCGTGATCTCGCCCATTACGTTCACATCGATCGTTGACGGGGAGTGGTGCAGTCGTCAGTGCGACTCTGAGCGGGTGTTCTTCCTCGGTGGAAGACAAATGAAAAAGCGGTGGGTTTTTTCGAGAAGCCGTAGATCTTGTATTTATCGCTCAGATTTTCATCTTTCTATTTGTGCTGTTGAAGTGTTTGACCTAGTGAGTTGCGTATTGATGTACCCTTCCAGGCTCGGAAGAAGGCGATTCTGCCGAAACGTCAGCTACTGTTGTATTGTATGGCGTGTTTTTCTATGGAAGTAAACGAATGCTGTTTCATAACCTCGCGATTGCTAAAAGGGAAAACGATGAATTCATAATTCAATGCCGAGGATAACAGAAAGTCGATCCTGGGTACTACTGATGCCACATGTAGTCATTCGTTCTTGAGAACTAGCTATTACGAAGTACTTTCGCACTAACCTCAACACCTCGTCACCAAGGAGGCCAATGTAGAATCTCTTTCAATAGCTCAGATAATAACCCTCGGTGGTATTCATTATGCATTTCAGTGGCTCAAAATTTGTGCGAGTCGGATTTTCCGAAGATTGATCGTCTTACATAACCCTAGAATAGTTAGAAGACTAATAGTGCGATTCCTTACTGTCCTGGAAGAGAATGAGCCACTGGCGGTTGTTTGTGGATTCCAGAAAAATCGTGCTTGGCCAGCATTTGAAATGTTAATCAGAAGAGAATAGTGGAGCGCTTCTAATAAATATTTGATGTCACGTGTTTCGGAATTTGATCTGATTTATCTGCTCTTATAGAATTCTAGAAGCTATGCTTATCACAAGACTATGACTATCATTTTGGTTATGGAGGCGTTTGCCCGAGTAGATTGCTGTCAACTTGACCTTTCCAGGCTCTGAAGAAGGCGAAGCCCGCCGAAACGTCAGCTTATTTGTGAATAAAGAATAATAATAACACCTCGCGTTTGCTCAACAAGAATACAAAGAATTACTTGATCAATGCCGAGGTTAATAGAAAGGCGGTCGTGGAAGTTCCTTCAAGATGTGCCAGCAAGATACTTCCGACTTGTAAAAGAAGCACTCTCACTAAGGATCGTTTTAGACAGGCGGTACACTTTTTCCGCCGCTGCCTAAAACACCGAGTCGTCCCAAACTTCATCAAACGAAGACGACTACACGACGTATGCGGACTACCAGAGGACAGTCACCGAGTACTGGACATCGAATTGCGAATACTACGCACCTGTTACGAAGCCGACAAAACCAGATGTTCGCCAAGTGGAAGAAGTGCGAGACGAAGGAAAACCATTGTGCTCAGTATTTGGAGGACCGCCTCTGGAGGAGAATAGTGGGTGGGTCAGTGTTGATTTGCAACTCTATTAGGTCTAAGGCTAAAGTAACTTTACAAAGAAAATTCGAAGATCTTTTGAGTAAATCGCATAACACGGCTTCAAGAGCGCACAGAAACACCGCTAACGAACACCAAACAGATCACAGTAGGATAAATAATATGCAAGACAATGCAAGGCTAACTGTGTTAGAGGCATGACTCTCCCTGACGGTGCGCGCTCGTTATTAGAATAGGGACCGAGTTTCTCACCATCTGAACCCATTTCTAAGGTAACCTTGCGTAGGGTCGCATGTAGCTTACATGAGCTTCAAGATAGACTCCGCAAAAAGGCTAGAGATGAAACGCGAAATAGGTGTGAACAGCACTAAGTGGGGACCTTACCAATAACACCATTTCCTCAGCCGTTCTTTAGACAACAAGAGTAATGAAATAATGAAATTAATATAATGATATAATGAAGTTGATGTAAAATTTCGGATGTTTACGAACGAAACTTTCAAGGTCCTTATCGCGCGAAACGATACAGCTTAAACCTCACGGAAGTGCAAAAACGCGGCATGCGAGAGGTACGAGAGCTGATTAGGTCAAAAAACATAAGACTATCCGTTAGTGAAAAGGGTGGAGAGTTTGTTGTAATTCCCCATCAGTTAGATGTAGACATAACGAAAAAGCATCTTGAAGATGCTTCACTTTATCGGCCATCATCTGAGAAGGAGTTTAAAAGTAAATACCGAAAATTGAACCACGAATGGGCTTTAAAAGTAAATACCGAGAATTGAACCACGAATGGGCCAAAATGGCAAGGGCTGCTGGTTTAAAACCATCAGTTATCTCTCAACTTAAAGTTGACTTACCAACATGTCCCGTTTTGTACTTATAAAAACTCATAAGTCCCGCTAGGCCTCCAAACGACAACTCTAGTGATAAAAAGGTCCCGTTTTTCCTACCCTTCATCTCAAATGATGTAAGCGCAGCTATAAAACGCTGTTTAAGAAGGGTAGGTCTACAGAACTCGGTAAACGTAGTTGAAATGCCACCGAGTAATCTGAGGCGCCAGCTAGTTCGTAACCGCCTATATGACCGTCTATGTGCAACGCAAAATTGCATAATTTGTCCTAATGGAAGAGACGGTGATTGCATGAGCTCAGGTACAGTTTATCTGATCTCATGTAAGGCGTGCGGAGACGAATACATTGGCGAAACGGTTTTCCTACCCTTCATCTCAAATGATGTAAGCGCAGCTATAAAACGCTGTTTAAGAAGGGTAGGTCTACAGAACTCGGTAAACGTAGTTGAAATGCCACCGAGTAATCTGAGGCGCCAGCTAGTTCGTAACCGCCTATATGACCGTCTATATGCAACGCAAAATTGCACAATTTGCCCTAATGGAAGAGACGGTGATTGCATGAGCTCAGGTACAGTTTATCTGATCTCATGTAAGGCGTGCGGAGACGAATACATTGGCGAAACGGGTAGACCTCTCTGTGTCCGCATAAAAGAACACCTAGTCGGCAAAAGTAAACCAAATACCCCACTAGGCACGCATAGGACCCAGAGACATGAGCAGGAGGACTTTGAAGTACGCGTCACGATCCTCGCACAGGAGACGAAAACACAAGCGCGCAAAACACTGGAGGCGTTCTGAATTAATTCCAGAAATCCGAAAATGAACCGCAGGGAAGAATGCCTCATTATCACGCGTGATATTGGGCAATATATAAGCCTATTATTTTGAGGGGAAGGGCACATTACGATTCCATGTGAATTCTGTGCGGTTGGTCTCCACTAGACACAGTCAGTGGAAGCCTCATAGAAAGCGGTGGGTGCGCAAAGTTGTGTTCATTGTGGTTGAAATCTTGGTTTAGCGTTTTTTTTTTTGTTTGGTTATGGAGGCGTTTGACCGAGTAGATTGCTGTCAACTTGACCTTTCCAGGCTCTGAAGAAGGCGAAGCCCGCCGAAACGTCAGCTTATTTGTGAATAAAGAATAATAATAACACCTCGCGTTTGCTCAACAAGAATACAAAGAATTACTTGATCAAAGCCGAGGTTAATAGAAAGTCGGTCGTGGAAATATCACAAGACTTTTTTTTTCCGAAACCTATGGAAGCACTTCTAAAGAAACTTCAAATGATCTCCTGAGCACTGGTTTAGTTCAATAAGTCTTAGATTCAACACTAGTAACAATAACGTAAAGAGGACGCGTGTGGCGCAATAGTCGGAAGCGCACTCCAACACACAGGTGGAATCGATTTCTACGCTCATGGCCCACCAAGCTTGCCATCTCTCTGGGGTCGGCAAATTTCTGCCAGACTTGTCTGTGAGAATAGCAGCACTGGCTCGATACATCGCTAGAAGGCCACCGCGAGTCACTGTAAAGGCTAGATGTGCATTCAATCACATCCAAACGATCTTAACGAAATCGAATGCGTATCCCTCAGGGATTAATCAGCGTCTAGAGCTTTATCCTTTACTCTTTCTAACGATGATGTGAAATGAGTTCATTTGTTTACAACTTAAGCATTCATTTGTTTTCGTTCATTCATGATTCCTACGCTGAAACTAGTAATGATAAAGAAGATAACTTCTTCGAGTTTTCTCTGTGATATGTCCAACTAGGTCGAGCACTTTTTGCCATTACTCCACTTGAACAGGTTGGTTCACCATGCTACTCCTCCCATGATGTCATTATGATTTCTCTAAATCTTTTAGGAACATCCTCCAGGTTAACCTGTGTACCAAACTATAGATTACGACAAAAATGTCAGATGTATGTCGAGAATTTTCTTCCTAATTCAAATATTTGTCTTCTAACTTCGAGGTGCACCTAAGCATTTTCTTACTGTGAAGTTTTATACCGATATGTTACGAAAGTTGGAAGTAAAAACACAGGACTAGTATGAATAGTGTTCAAAAACCCGTGTTCTTATCGTAAGCAGAGGTTATAAAGCATAAAAAGCTCTCGGCGTTGATCAATCCCTGAGGGACACGCCATGCATTCGACTTCATCAAGCATCATTTGGAGATGATTGAATGCATATCTGGCCTTTACAATGACTCGCGGTGGCCTACCGATGTATCGAGCCAGCGCTGCTATCCTCCTAGATAAGTCTGGTACCAATTTGCCGAACCCGGACGGATGGAGGGCTTGGTGGTCCATGGGCGCGTGGATCAGTTCCACATGTGTGTTGCAGGGTTTCTCCTAACACTGCGCCACATACGCCCCTCCTGTACGCAGAGGTAAAGCTCGAAAACTAAAGTGGAGGAGAAGAACACCAATGCAGAATTTCTTTTGAGAAAAACCTTTGAGAAATTAATTGCTGTGGAACCAAAAGACTACGTTAAATGAATGCACTTCGGTCCTTGATGTGCCGAGAAGTTTCCTGAGCAGCTCAATTTGCTACTCTGTCGAACTAAGGTGTCACTTAGCAAAGGTGATGAAGGCAACGATTTTTCTCTATTCATCCTTACAAGTTCGCAACCTCACTTTAATAGTCACTGTTAGCTTCAGCTATGAAAGCGTTAGCTTTTTCCTAACACTTTTCATTGAAAGCTGAGGACAAAACTACTACAGTAACAAAAATGGGTGTAGACGGAACGACTAGGTAACGTTCATTGGTAAGGCGGTTAGCTAGAAGGCATGCTTTTGACGAGCCACTGTTCTGAAGTGATCTGCAGGCCCTGAGTTTCAATCTGATACTCTTTGATATCTCACGACGACTAGATTCGATCATATTCATTCTCTATAAGGTTTACGTGAAATCATTAATGAGACCATACAACACGAATCCCAGCTGTTACTATAAAGTCAGTTTGAGAAAAGTGCTCTCAGGGTGTCAGCCTAGTATATCGATGAATGTAAATTGGTTCGTGAGAGACTAATCCAGCACTTTGAGAAAATTCCCTTTCCTTTATTTCACACAGTTCCCGTGATAGACAAAAGGATAAGGAGTTGGGCATTCTGTATGCACATTTCGCCTATTCAGCCACTTACGAACAACCACTGAGGTAGTTCTGACCAACGTGGATGGATAAAGGGTTTAGTCATCCTACAGCTGAGGATCGAAACCACTCACCTGTCAGGTATTGCCGAGCAACTCAAGTCATTGCGCTACAGGCGCCCCTTATTGAAATACATTTACAAAGGAACGTCAATTTCTTGCCTAAACCGCATCGTCTTCCTAAGCTTAGGTTTAAAGTACCATTTACTTTATTTCGTCATTCGCGCTCATTTGATACGTTACACAAGTCCTGCCGACCACTAAATTGTATCTACGAATCAAAGCAAATACCCGTATCTGTTAGAAAACTTACAAGAACTTGATTAAGGATTCTTAAAAACTGGTATTCAGTGAAGAAATAACGTTTGAAGCGATTAAATCGGCAATCGGTTCATTAAAGGCGTTCGCATTCTTTAAGAGGATAAGTGACCGCGAATTACATAGACTGGCGGCCAGGGCAAGAGAACGCGAAGGGGTACGACTTACGCGAGCCGTGGTCAAAGCGAGAAGAATGTCCAGGTAATTTTGATAACTCCAACATAGACATGACGATATCACTAACGAAAGACAGCACATATGGACACAATTAATTAGAGAATCATTTGAAAAAGTAGGAAAATTGGCTACACAATGGTTCACTTGAAAAATACCGTAGAAGCAAAAATCTAATGCAATTCTAGACGACTCATAATTGTAGCAGGGTGGGGTACAACAGTGGTCAGCCGTATAATCAGGAAGCGAGGATCTAATTTCACCTCCTCCCAACGCTCTTCTCTAATCCGATCGAGAACGCCCTAGCTCGGCTATCTCCAAGATTGCAAGGAGAATCAACTCAACCAGCATTCTACGACATTCATGAAGAAGACGAGGTCCTCACGCAGGAACATGCAAAATGTTCGAAGACAATTCTAAAGGATGAATGTGAGCAAAACGAATCGAACATGAAATGTTCTCTGGATTCGAAAAGTAGATGTGATGACGAGTCATGAAAAATAAAAATACGCCACGGCAAGTATATCTACACTTCTAACTCGATTTATGTTTTGCCCGCTCTAAACCCGTCGACCGACCACGTTGACCGATGGACCCGATCGACAAATGAAAATTGAACGGTGCATCTAAGGCGGCGCCGGAAGCTAAATTCCGTTCCCTTCCCTATCTGTTACCATTGAAATCTGTGCTGTAGGCCTTTACGTATCACGTACGGCCTGCCGATGTATCGAGCCAATGCTGTTATCCTCCTAGACAAGTGTGGTACCAATTTACCGACCCCGGAGAGATGAAGGGCTTGGTGGCCTATGGGCGCAGGGATCGATTCTACGTGTGTGCTGCAGGGCGTTTCCGACCATGGCGCCACACGCACATTTCTTTTCAAATTGATATTGATAAAAAAGTGAAGACGTACCTCCAATTTCTATTGAGTACAATGAGAAATCTCTGAGCAACGAAACCCGGCCCAGACTGTGGGCGATTTTGTCCATTCTGAATGAGAATTCTCTCACTGAAATACAGAACAAAATTCGCTGCATTTAAATTAAAACTTTGCCATTCGTCCAGGCGAGATATTCGCCGAGCCAAAAACCGTCAGGATCACTATCTCTTGTTAAAAGGTGTGGCAGTCGCAATTCAGGTAGATGTTCTTCTTGTATCATGCTCTTATTTCTCAACTCCATCGAATTCTTCCTCACAGACGATATGTGTGCTGCTTATCTGCTTTCTGGGACTTCTGGCTTTCCACGAGATGAACTACGATACGGAATCCGCATTCTACTCCACGCAATTAGTTATCGAGGTAGAATTCTCTGCCTTCTCAAAGTTTCGACTTGATGGATTCTTGGTAGTGAGATTAAAAAATCTGTTGTGTTCATGCGGAATGGTTTTCAGATCGTTCTACTCATAGGCGTTTTTACAGTGCTCCTCTTCGAAACGTACGGTAAGTTTATGTCTAGGAACTTTCGCACGTATTACCTTACGAGAAAATCAGATATGTGGGTTTAGTTCCGAATATGAGGTACTCAGACTTGACAATTCTCACCAATCAGCTGGAAATTTCCTTGAAATGAGGATTTGGCGGACCACGCGCACCTACAAGTTTGTCCTCGTCGAGTTGCTGAGCTACCTACCTAGGTGTTTCGATATTTTTTAGGGGTTGGGGATGTTTGTAGAGTTTCTTTTGTGTAACTTTTAACCAAGGAACTATCATGTCTAGGTGAAATCCGAGGATTTAAGAATAAATACTACATGCATTTAACTCAATACATAAAGTACCGGCCACTTTCAAATAACTTTCAATTGACATATCTCACTTCAGTGTCTACCTCAGTGAGTTGAATAAATACCAATAAAATCCACAGATATTTGTCTACGATAAGCACGCTTTGTTCTACCACGATGCAATCCTGACTTCCGTAGTCCACGAAACGTGCTTTTTCGCTTGTTTTTTCTTCGAAACTTGTATTTTGAACACTCACGACACTGCCCCCCAATTTCTATCACCGCTTCCGTCAACTTTCTTGATCTTAGGAATCAGAATGGATTTTAACTCTAACGCTCCCTTTCCTTCGGACCATTTTCTAATGGATGACTGAATGAGTTTGCATCCGCGCATCGATCGGTCAGGAGACGAACCGAGTTGCATCCGAACTCTGTCGCGTTAAACACCAACACCGAGCATTTAGGAGACGAACCATGAAATTGATCACGAATGAATTTAATGCAGTATTTCTTTCAGGTCTGCGTTTGATTTTGATCTTCCTTTTCATACTTGCATTCATAGAAAACATACTTCACGTCATCTACTACCTCCTGTTCGATAAGAACTCCACAATGTGCAGAAAGGTCGAATTGGCCTTTGGGTGAGTGCGCTAGTGGAAGCTGCAGCTTATCATCTCCCAGTTGACTTCCAAGCTGATCGTACTGCAAAAAGCATGGATTATTTTACAAAACATCCGCAGCAAAAACATGTATGTTCTTCCATTGCCAATTTCTGAGCGACTCCGTAAATTTCCGACGCCAATGTCTTGGAGCTCAGCTGGGGACAGCTTATATGACAACAAATTATTTATATTCTTCACTATCCAGGAACTCTGTTTGCGTCACTCCTCACTTACCAATCGACCACCACAGTTCATTTGCATCCGGCATCCTAGCACTTTTTCATTTCATGCTTGCTTTACTGGCACTGGTACGTTCTTTGTGAAACAGAATATTTAGTTGACAGTTGTTCGACTCCGACTCCGTTCATCACTTACCGATTGATCTCTCATCGAACTGTCCTTCACTAAATGCAGAGTATTTTATGCGGGGTGGTGGCTGGACAACGACCAGCTGTGAACGTCACGTTATGAGATTTCTTGGGTGTCGGATAGGTTTGTGCACAACCCTGACATAATTCTGTTCAGGGAATCGCTACATCGTACGACGGCACAATATCTGAAATAGTGAACAGCACAGATCCGGAGCTTCTCGTTGTACATCACAGAATGGTATTTACTGCCTTTAGTTTTATTTCTGTGTATTAGCGTAGAATTATTTAGCACCGAAAAGCGAAGAAGGCTTCGTCGAGATTGCAACCTCGGGCCTCAATCAGCAGGAGATCGTTGAGAACAACATCGCCAAGTCAATCGCTGAGGTGGGTTATCGAGCATGAAAGGCTAAACGGTTAAGCTCATAATGAGATAGTACGACAATTCAGGAAGGACTCCCGGAAAACGACCCAAGTTTCCTACGCCGGTTTGGTTCGTTTCGTTTCCAGTCATAAAGGTTAACCGCTGTCTCGAAATCGCTTGTGAAAGACCACAAATGACCATCATTTTAAGCCAAACAACTTGACCCCATGCAACTTCACACGACTTCCTGACAGAATTAGCCGTCCTTTTTTACGAATTTGCTCTATAGCGTATGCAAGTACTACAGTGGTACTGTAATACTTCTAATGAATGTGATGTAAAATGGGAATGTTATTTCTTTTTAAAACAGAAAAGTATGTCCTGGGGGACCCTAGTCCCAAAACTGGTGGCTAGAAAAATCGATATGAGAATATCATATTATCTCGCTGTCACAATATGGAATTAATCGCGAGCGTAGATTATGTTCTATCATGAATTTCAGGATATAACGAAGCTTCCAGAAGGAACGAAGTTCAAGACGGTGGGTGATGGTCATACTTAACCTGCCTGTACAGTATCCGAGGACACTTTCTAACTATCGTTGTGTTCAGTGCAGCGATAGGACCTTCAACATGGAATACTGCGTGGAAAATGGAGTGTTCGTCGGCACAAGGACGGAAAAGACGAATAAGACGGTATTTCTGAACACGATTACCTAATTCTGAGTAGTACCGCTACATTACTCAGGAACCAAAGATGTGAAGAAAATGAAGTAAAAACGTTTTTAAATAGCTGGAAATGAACAAAAATCAATCTCAAATTCTACCTACACCATTCGGAACCATTATGATGCCAGCCATTCCTTGAAATACAAATTGACTCCATCAATGAACTAATGGGTAATGCATGGAATGGTAGATTTCAACTTCAGTGGAAATTTTCCTACTTCTTCTATCAAGAACGAAACAAGTAACACCTATAGGTCACATGGTCACAGATATTCTCTTTCCTATTAAAAGAGATACAAAGCCCATAGCGTAGCTTCCTAAGAGGTCGGACAAAAAATCTAGCCTCGGCTCACTCGACAACAGTTGAGGTCTGCCCTCCAACTCCATGGCCAGATGACATAACTGGGAGCCTTATGATAACACATATTGTTAACATATTTACTTGACAATTGACACTTGAATGACCCGTCCTCACTGGTTGTGCAGGCTCAGCATAATCTCCATTTTTCGGAGATTTGCTGGTTAAGGAGTTGTGGTTCCCTGGAATCCCAAGGTCAGCCTGCCCAAAATCTGCGCCAGGTTTTCACCACCACAGACAGACAGCCCTTGTGGATCAGAGGGAGATTTGCCACCATGCGAGTTTGATACCAGGACGGTGGTGGATCCTCGTGTTGGTTTACTCTTAACTAGGTATCCTGATGGAAACGCCGAACTCCTTCTCAGCTTGGGAGACCCTGCCCGGAGATGAATCCCCGCTGTACATCGTAGTCCGACACCCAGGAACACCTTCCAGCCACGATGAGGAGATAAACTGTTGGGAGGTCTTATTTACTGCCTACAATAATTTTTACGGTGGGGTATTATGCGAAATCAACCACAATTATGCTAGGATATTTACTGAACTATGGACAGCAAGTGTTTGCGTTGGGGATCCAACACGCTATAACCCTTTTCGGGGCTAGCGTATTCACCACCACACCATATGCGTCTTTCGTTTCGTCTTTCTGAATAACACATATTCTTTCTGTTCGCTATTTCAGGCAATGAAGCTTTAATTCATACTCATCTACGAAATGGCTTGAAAATTGCTTTTATTCCTACTAAAATAAGTGTTCCAGAATGACAATAGTTACTGGAACAGTATTTTAAGCTGTAATTGGTTTGTAAAAAAATAAAGGATAAAGCTCTCGGCGTTGATCGATCCCTGAGGTGAGCCATGCATTCGACTTCATTAAGTATCGTTGGAGGTGATGGAATGCATATCTGGCCTTTACAATGACTCGCGGTGGGCAACCGATGTATTCGAGCCAGTGCTGCTATCCTCCCAGACAAGTCTGGTACCAATTTGTCGACTCCGGAGGGATGGAAGGCTTGGTGGGCCATGGGCGCATTTCACGTGCGCGCCGCAGTGGCGCCTCCAATCACTGCGCCACAGGCGCCCCTAATTGGTTTGTAAGCGGAAAAAATACGGCGTGGATACGAAAATTTCCTATGATGATTTCCTTCGTAGTGTGCAATTCTCGAAGATACGAAAGCAGCTAACTACGTCTAATGTGCTTCCCATCTGCTGGATTGCATAATGTTCGTTGAATTAACAAGAAGGTCAGCGTTCCCGTATATGGAAGGGCACCCTTATACACTAGCCCATGGTTACGTTTGCTACATGCAAAATGTATATGTCGATCTGGGACAAAAACACGGATCTCAGTACTTTCTGCATCCAGTTAGTTTCAACGCACACCCTGTCGACGAACTGCTTTGAAACTCTTGCTTGTGGGCTCAGGTGCTAATAGAGGATCTTTTCGTCATCGTCGTAAATAACATGTGATGATGGTTGAGTGGATTCTCCCTTGAGTCCTGAGATAGCCATGGTAGGGTGTTATCGCGTTGATTAAAGTTTGTTCCAGATAATTAAGGCACCAGTTTTTTCGCTTTTCAGAGGAAGAAAGGCTTGGTGAGAGGTCGAATCAGCGCTTAGATGGGTAGGGCCGTCCGCGTGATAAACAGGATCACTACCGTTGTACTATCCACTCCGGAAAATCCTTTTTTCTCGTTACACCCAATACAACGTCACTGGAGTAGTCTCTTTCATGGTATTAAATATGGGTGTAGATACACCACGAATTTGAACATAGCCGAGGTGGACCTGAATCTTGGCTTCGCCCATCGTGCTACAAATCTTCTCCGCAGATCCTTCAAGCGTTAACTAAACATGTCTCAGCGAACACGTTGAAGATAAGCCATACGTGCTACCTTCTCATCCACCTGGCGCCATCCGACATATCAATAAATAGTTTCGTTTAATTGTAGGTTTCAACGAACTAGCGTCAGTGAGTTGAACATCATATGTCATTAACATCGTACTAATTTCTACTTCGTGCTTCTCTTTGATTACTATTGTAATGCCCCCGTTGTGCTCGGTCTTAACGATTCCTTCTTCAGCTCCTATTGCCTCCATTGTTTTTCTTCCAGCTGTGATAGCGCTTGATTGTCGACTAAATCTTTCTTCTTCTCATGCTCTGAGACAGCCATGTCTCGTCAACAACATGCGCAAAGCTTCTGTAGGTATGGTGGCATTTCGTGCGAAGCTTGGAGAATTGATATGCTTCGATGAGGCACAAAATTGCTTTACTACGAGAAAGAAAGAGAATGCGTTGTTTTCTTGAACAAGATAATAACGCATCCATATTCCAATGCCGAGGTTAATAGAAAGTCGATCCAAAGAACGAGAAGACAATCACTACAGATATTTTCGCCATTTATAATTATCGAAAAGCCCATGCGATTATCAAAGCGCCAAAGTGATCTCAAGGTTGATGACCGTCTCGTCGTTCTGACTGCGACCATACGTACGGCATCCATGGAAATCATCTGACTTACGAAAATACGCTGCCATTCACTCTATCACACCATGGAAATAAAATGTAGGGATAAAGAATATTCTTACAAGCCTAACTTTTATAAAAGTTATAATTAATTCTATTTGTAAGTATTGTAAACACAGCCGAGAGAATGGTGGAACGAAGGACTCGCATGGTGTGATAGTGAATGCGTTATCACCCGAAAAGTGTAACAGCATGTTCGATCCCCACCGCAAACACCTACGGTTCGGAGTTTTGCGAATATCTCAACATCGTTGTTGTTATGTTATAGAAGTATTGTACTTCTCCATATTGAACTATCACTAAGTTTCAAGTAACAGCTCCAGTAGAACAGCTTCACGACATTGTTCCCGTAAGGGCACTATACTCGTGTAATTGAACGACGACCGGCTTTCACGGGAAGCGCTTGCAAGTGTTGGCGATCACCAAGTAGATACGTCGTCATATCCACAAATGTACTCATAAGCATATCTTAATAACGCGAGCCGAGCTCGGACGCCCAGTGATTCGATCCCTGTAGAAGCGCAGCCAATCTCAACCAGTGTTTTGATAACAAGCTGGTTTGTCACTTGTTAATGAAAGCTCGATTTTATCCAGTCTTTTCAATAAATGTAAATTCATCCCTTTTACCAAATTCCAAACAGAGCATGAATATTGCAATAAATTTCTGCCAAACTCAACAAATTTACGAGAGCTTTATGTCATTTCTCATGGTTACCATCTCCAGATCAACATCCGGGCACCGACACAACCTCCGCGAATAGGGGAGCCATCTCCAAAGGTTCGTTTTCGGTTAAACAATCGGACTCTCTTAAGTAACGCAAACAGTTTCAAATGTTTGGGAGTTCAAAAAGTTCTCATCACACAGAGGATACGTAGTGTTTGTTTCAAGTTGCAAGACCTACGTGATGTGCTCTGTCTGTCACCGTTTGTGTTCTTTCTGTCATCAGATCAGACACATAGTAAACACTAGGCATCTAGGTCTATAAAACAGTCTCTTCTGTAGGTCTGTCATGTTTTTGACCCCTCAAACCCTCTAGCTTTCGAGAAAGCATCGTTTATTGTTATAAAAGCAGCCAGCAAGTGAGCAGCAACGTGAAATTATATCAGGTGCACATTTAATAGCGAGTCAATCCTCATCCTCTGTGTGACGCAAATAATTCTGAAGTGACCATCATCAAAATCTGTCGTGCTAGCTGCCCTTTCTTGTCGTGCCACAGTATAGCAGTGCAGTGTAACGGGTAGATGTTCATGGTAGAATTGTCAGTACTGATTGTGATTGCAGCTGTTTCCTTTCAGCTTCCAAGTACGTCGGAGACCTCGCGTTCATCGCATGTCGACAGGAACTCCATCAAGCGGCAGGATGCGCGCAGTTTCCAGACCACATTTACACGCAAATGAAGTTTTGTTTCAAGTCACGTCATACCGCCTTCATGCCGATCGATGACGACCTGCTTTTCTGGAAATACAAACGTGTTATTTCAGTAGTTGAAACTACAAAAAACAAAGCTGTGAACAGAAATTGTATGATAACCAAGATATTGCTACGAAAACACAAAGATGACAGCCCACCTCCCGTTTTTCTGCCACGTCAGTTCCTTGGGTAGCACTTCCGCCTCTTCAATCGTTGAAACTCTAGCACAATTCAAGTGTTTTTTCTTCTGCAAATGTTATTCGACGCCATAGCGCAATAGCAAGAAAGTGTTCTTGTTAAATAAGTTGAAATCCGGTTCTACCCTCTTAAAGGATCACCGGTAGCATCTGTAATCCTTCTATTCACAAGTGGTGGCTACAAGGGACACCACTGAAATCTTGTTTCTCGTTCTGAACTACCCATATGGTCCACTTGCTTGAGGGCGTGTATGACGGCTACTCTGTATCAGTAGAAAATAGCCTCATACGACCATGTTTCCTATGGTAGTCCTGTATTCTTCCACGTCCACTTTTGTTGGGGCGGTTGTAAAGCAGTGATCTCTACAATGCACAGGGGTCCGACATCTGATACGATCCATTACCCGAGCACAGCAATCATTTTGTACATCCTTTGCCGTCAGCAAATTTGGACAGAACCTATCTAGGAGCATAAGAACGGTCCTGATAGATTGATAGACCAAAGTAAGTCATTGTAGAGGCCAGACCGATCATCTCTAACGATGCATGAAAAAGAATGCATGGCGCATCTCTCAGAGATTTTTCAACATAGAATATACCCTTTGTTCGTTTTACTGACTTTTAAATTGACCAGAACCATTTGCACTTTAACGGAACTATCCTGTAACCGATCACTCACGCTCAATCTCCGGATTTCCGCCCTATCCATGCAAACCCATAATAAGTTTTCGTTTGAGCTAAGTTCTTCTCTTCAAATGGGAAAAAGATTGACTCGCACCTTTCTTAATATTCACTTGCACCACCCACCTGTCGTACCGTAGATCGCCAAGTGACTCGAGCGAGCGCCATTAAATCTTCCATTACTTCCTGTCGTGTGCAAGCGTGACCCAAAGGGTTCTGCTTGCTCTACGGATTCCTTCTCT
Organism: Angiostrongylus cantonensis; assembly: GCA_009735665.1. Lineage (NCBI taxonomy): Eukaryota > Metazoa > Nematoda > Chromadorea > Rhabditida > Metastrongylidae > Angiostrongylus > Angiostrongylus cantonensis. Next base: position 487,313 of record MQTX01000153.1, on the reverse strand, counting down.
TTCTCAATATTATAATTTGGTTGGCAAATAAATCCACATATAAATGGACTGTCAAGGGCAGATTTTGGTGCAACAAATCATGTAATATAGCTAAATATAGACCGACAAAGCAAAGAATCCATTTCAAGTGAATGTTTAAAGGCATGGAACATCTGGCGATAAGAATAGTGCCAAATTAAAAGGAAAAAAGAAACCATTTCGATTTCGAAACACTATTCAAGCACACTAGCAATTCGTATGTCTTCTCCCAACATCCAGTGCCTGATTGCTTCCCTTGACAAACGCGATGCTTACGCCAGGTTGGTTTCGCATTACCAAGGAGTACACAACTTCATACTCATTCTACGTATTGTCCACTCTCCATCCCTCATAAAACAAATTGTCAGTATGTCTCAAGCCTACTGCTTTCTTTCTAACCTCCAATTTTCATTTCACAGAAAAGACCTACCACCACTGAGTTAGATTAATTTCTTCTATACCACTATTCGAAAATATATGGGAATTGATTGGTATCTGTCGATCGTTTTGTGGACTAACTAGGTGACGTCGTCGTACATAAATGTAGTGGGAGTATGTCAGACCACTTTTGTTGACAACTGTTCAGTCAACACTCAGATTATCTAATCTTATGTTCAAGTTGATGCTACGTTAGCAGATAAAGTCATAAACCTGTCACTTCATATCTTTACTTTTGATCACTTACAAACACGGTAATATAAAGACCAAATCAGGCATAATTTAAGTAACAAAAAATAAGCCTAGGCTAATACCTCTAAAAGCAAAAACAACGCAGTTACTTTTTCGCTGCAGCAGCAAGTTTCATAAGGCCTTCAGTTGAGTGAGATTTCGGTCGTTCTAGTGGTAGACCCATGCCTCGAGACCAGATCAACTGCGACAAGCAGCCCAGGGCACGAGATACTCCGAATAAAACCGTGTAAAACGACATTTCGTTCATGCCGAAATACTGCAACAACACACCAGAGTGGGCGTCAACGTTCGGCCATGGGTTCTTTGCCTGAAGATGACTCATGTCAAACTGGATATCATGGCGATTAGAACTGTTGTCCCAACAGTAAAACGCACACTAATGAATACAAAAGTATAAAAGCAAAAAAGTAGAATAACTTACTTTGCCTTGTTCTGAAAGAATATCTGGAGTAATTTTGTACAAAGCAGACACAAGCTTAAACAAGTCATCCTTGGGAAGATGCTTCAAAGCAAATTGGCGTTGACATTCGTAACGAGGATCAGTTTTCCGAAGAACAGCATGGCCATAACCAGGAACTACCTAAAATTAAGGGTTGTGCACTAGAATTAGCCTGTAAACAGATGCTACACTAATACAAAATATCTTAGTAACCTGCCCACTCTTCAGGTGATTCCACACCCATTCTTTCAATTGTTCCTCAGTGTAATTAAATCCAATCTCGCTCACGATTTTGTTCAAGAACACCAAAACCTGAATATTCACCTCATAGTGGATAAATAGGTGGAAGAAATTCCGAAAAAAAAAGGAAACCTCCTGGTTAGCAAGTCCGTGCAACGGACCTGCTAGTCCTGCCATGGCAGCAGAAAAGGAAAGATAAGGATCGGAAAGTGCGGATCCAACGAGATGTGAAGTGTGAGCGGACACGTTACCTCCCTCGTGGTCGGAGTGGATCACAAGGTATAAACGCATCAACTCGCAGAACAGAGGATCATCATATCCAAGCATAGAGCAGAAGTTAGCTGTCCTAAAGGATAATTCAAATTCATGAACACCAAATATACTCATTAGACGCACCAGTCTTTCTTAGGATCAATAACTCCAACAGCTGATCCATCACGGTAGAGATTTCGGTAAATCATTGCAGCCACTGTCGGTAATTTTGCAAGCAAATCCATAGAATCCTCAAATACAAATATTTTGCGCTTATTTTACCGAATACTTAGTTTGCGAAACAAACCTCGTAAACGTACTCCCAATAACTAGATTTGGGAACACCACGGGAATATGCAGCCGCAAATTTACTCTCATTGTTGAGAGCTGCAATAGCAGCAACTAATTGCGCCATAGGATGCAAATTCTCTGGGAAGTTGTCTAACATGCGAGCAACATGCGCTGGAAGATCTGCACGAGCATTCCACTCCTTGGTGATAGCACTTGTCTATAAGAAGCAAGTACAAATAGAAATACCATTACCAATGAACCATTACCACATAGATAACTACAGTCAGTGATGAACACCTGGCTTTCGGTTGGTATGTCTCCAGTGCACAAAAGCCACCATATCCCTTCAGGAATAGGCTCTTCTCCTCCGGGAGCTTTCGGTAGCATCTTTTGACACTCAGGAATTGAATATCCACGAAAACGAATACCTTCGTCAGGGTCAAGCACAGAGGTCTCAGTTACCATACCCTTCATAGAACGCATTCCACCATAAACCTGAAAACAACAAAAACCTATCTTTAGGAAAGCAAAACTATGAATTATTATACTAAAGAAGATTACATGAAGGGGTCGAAATTACCATATCGATAGTAACGTTTTGGATCACAGTGTTGGCATGCTCTTGTCGAAACTCCTTTACTTTAGCATTATGAGCAGGTATTTTCTTGGCAAGCACTTCTTTCAGATTCGTAGACTGATCGGTCCGCGTAGAGAATTGAACGGAAAAGCATATCGATGTCCGAGTAGCCTATGAATACAACCATTCAACAGTTTCCTTAAAATTCAATGCTGTTACTAGCTACTCAAATAGCTATTTAATATTCTGAAAGGAAAAGTCGAAGATGTCGGTCCACTGTGCACTTGTGGAAATCCAACACCGTACACTCAAGAGTGGGTTAAACTACGACACCTTTCTATATTTTTGTCGCACCAATATAAAATTCTAGAATTTAAACGAAGAAACAAACTCAAGACTACAGTTAATTGAGTTCTTGAGTACCTTATTAACACGATTCGAAAACTCTCCGCTCTAACTAGTTGGGTTACCTGCTGTGTAAAATGTAGTCCAAAATTTAATAGTACTCAGGATCGACTTTCTATAAACCTCGGCATTGAATTATGAATTCGTCGTTTTGTCTCTTAGCAATCGCGAGGTTGTTAAACAGCATACATTTACTTCCATGCAATAACACACATATAACACAATCGTGGCTGACGTTTTCGGCAGAATCGCCTTCTTCAGAGCCTGGAAGGGTACACCAATATGCAATTTACTAGGTCAAACACTTCAACAGCACAAACAGAAAGATGAAAATCTGATCGATAATTACAAGATCTACGGCTTATCGAAAAAACCCACCGCTTTTTTCATCTGTCTTCCACCGAGGAAGAACACCCACTCAGAGTCGCAATGACGACTGCACCACTCCCCGTCAACGATCGATGCGAACGTAAAGGGCGAGATCACGCGTGATCTCGGAACATTCCTCCCTGCTATACATTGTAGGGTTTTTGGCATTTATCCAAAAAGCCTCGAGGAGTTTGTTTTATATCAAAATCGTCTCCGCTTTTGTATCCTATGCGTCCCTAGTGGCTTGTCTTGTTTTGCTTTTCGTCTGCCATCTAGGTGTTCTTCGATGCGGATACATAAAGGTCTGCTCGTTTCGCCAATATATTCGCCTCCGCAATTACCACAAGAGATCAAGTATATCGTGCCTGAACTCATGCAGTCACCGTCCCTGCCATACCGCAATCTCCTAGAAGGTTTATCTCTAACCTCACAGCTACACAAAAATGTGGCTTGCGAAAAATTAGAGAATTAATAAACTCGAAAACGATAAGATTGTCTGCTAGTGATAAGGGGGGAGAGTTCGTAGTTATTCCTCGCCAGTTGGATGTTAAGATAACGAAGGAACATCTCAGTGATGCTACCCTCTATCGCCCATCCTATGAAAAGGAATATAAACATCAATACCGAAAGCTAAACAAGCAATGGCTCAGCGTAGCAAAGGCTGTAGGTTTAAGATAATCGGTTGTTTCACACCTTAAGAATAATAAACCAACATCTCCCGTCTTGTACCTACTTATTAAAACACATAAGTTGGTATCTTCTGATGATATTGCGTCAACCAATCCATCATCATTCAAGGTTCGACCCATCATCAGCTGTGTAGACGGGACAACGGATAGAATAACCTGGTTTTTAAGCCTAGTACTTACCCAGCTGCTTAACCACATTCCAGCCCACCTCATGAACACCCAGTTGTTCCTAGAACGTCTACGTGACGCATCTCCTAATAACGCGTGTGTGATGGAGTCATTCGACGTTACCGCGCTGTACACCAACGTATCGAATGACTCCACAATGCAAGCCATTTTCGAACTTCTTGTTGAACATGAAGGAAAAATAAAAATGCATGACTTGTCCATCCAGCAGCTTATGGCTCTCTTAAAGGAGTGCCTAAACTGCTCGATTTTTAGATGGTCTGGGAAATACTACGCGCAAACTCCTCGAGGCTTTTTGGATAAATGCCAAAAATCTTACAATGAATAGCAGGCTACGGCTTATCGAAAAAACCCACCGCTTTTTTCATCTGTCTTCCACCGAGGAAGAACACCCACTCAGAGTCGCAATGACGACTGCACCACTCCCCGTCAACGATCGATGCGAACGTAAAGGGCGAGATCACGCGTGATCTCGGGACATTCCTCCCTGCTATTCATTGTAGGGTTTTTGGCATTTATCCAAAAAGCCTCGAGGAGTTTGTTTTATATCAAAATCGTCTCCGCTTTTGTATCCTATGCGTCCCTAGTGGCTTGTCTTGTTTTGCTTTTCGTCTGCCATCTAGGTGTTCTTCGATGCGGATACATAAAGGTCTGCTCGTTTCGCCAATATATTCGCCTCCGCAATTACCACAAGAGATCAAGTATATCGTGCCTGAACTCATGCAGTCACCGTCCCTGCCATACCGCAATCTCCTAGAAGGTTTATCTCTAACCTCACAGCTACACAAAAATGTGGCTTGCGAAAAATTAGAGAATTAATAAACTCGAAAACGATAAGATTGTCTGCTAGTGATAAGGGGGGAGAGTTCGTAGTTATTCCTCGCCAGTTGGATGTTAAGATAACGAAGGAACATCTCAGTGATGCTACCCTCTATCGCCCATCCTATGAAAAGGAATATAAACATCAATACCGAAAGCTAAACAAGCAATGGCTCAGCGTAGCAAAGGCTGTAGGTTTAAGATAATCGGTTGTTTCACACCTTAAGAATAATAAACCAACATCTCCCGTCTTGTACCTACTTATTAAAACACATAAGTTGGTATCTTCTGATGATATTGCGTCAACCAATCCATCATCATTCAAGTTTCGACCCATCATCAGCTGTGTAGACGGGACAACGGATAGAATAACCTGGTTTTTAAGCCTAGTACTTACCCAGCTGCTTAACCACATTCCAGCCCACCTCATGAACACCCAGTTGTTCCTAGAACGTCTACGTGACGCATCTCCTAATAACGCGTGTGTGATGGAGTCATTCGACGTTACCGCGCTGTACACCAACGTATCGAATGACTCCACAATGCAAGCCATTTTCGAACTTCTTGTTGAACATGAAGGAAAAATAAAAATGCATGACTTGTCCATCCAGCAGCTTATGGCTCTCTTAAAGGAGTGCCTAAACTGCTCGATTTTTAGATGGTCTGGGAAATACTACGCGCAAACTCCTCGAGGCTTTTTGGATAAATGCCAAAAATCTTACAATGAATAGCAGGGAGGAATGTCCCGAGATCACGCGTGATCTCGCCCCTTACCTTCGTATCGATCGTTGATTGGGGTGCTGCAGTCGTCAGCCATATGCGACTCTGAGCGGCTATTCTTCCTCGGTGGAGGTCAGATGAAAAAAAGCCGTTGGGTTTTTTCGAGAAGCCGTAGATCTTGTCGTAGATCTAGATCATCGGTCAGGTTTTCTACTTTCTGTTTGTGCTGTTGAAGTGTTTGACCTAGTGAGTTGCGTATTAGTGTTACCTTCCAGGCTCTGAAGAAGGCGATTCTGCCGAAACGCCAGCTACGATTATGTTGTATGAGTGTTATTGTATGGAAGTAAACGTATGCTATTTAACAACCTCACGATTGCTGAGAGAGAAAACGACGAATTCAAAATTTAATAGACATTCGCAAATCCCAATCCTCGAAAATTGTTGATCCTGAAGAGACAAAGTCGAGGTAACAACTCCTTACGGTGATGGAGTGCGAAAATAAAATACCTCTATGTAAGCGAAAATACTGGAAAACCAGCGTTAAATCAAAATAAAAATAATCACCTATGTTCCCACGCTTGCTTTGACCCAAGGTATTTTCATCACAAAAAAAAGAATGAAAAAAAAAACGAAAAATGAAGATGACTCGACGATGTGCAATTGCTCCGAAGCACCATGCATGGCAAAAATATTGAGGCATTTCCGAAAAATGTCGTACCTTAGGAAAGACTGTGTTCGCTCTTCTGACAAAGGTAGTAGAAAGGGACATTGCAGATCAATACGCAACCTGAAACAGACCCGTATAACCACTATTGGTTTGGAGATGTAAACACGCACAAACAAAAACGTAAAAACAAACAAGTATACAGAAAAAATAGAAAAATCGAAAAAAAAAATGAAGAAAAACTAAGACCATGCCATAAAGCTAACGTATATCAACGATATTGATAATTCCTTCTACTTCTGTTTAGCTAACACGAGGTGTTATGTTGTTTCTTTATTTATGTACAAGCTGACGTTTCGGCGGATTTCGCCTTTCTCAGAGCCGTTTTCTATGAGTCTTCCATTAAATATGTCACGTGGAGACCAACCGCAGTTTGGTGAACTATTCAATCAATGCCTGGGTTAGCAGAAAATCGGACGTGGGAGTTACTGCAAGACGTGGCCGCAAAATATTGATAATGTCAATGAAAAGGATGGGGAGAGAGAGATAGGATCATGACCTCGAGATAACGAGCATCGACCGAGGCGCGTCTGTGAGAAGCGAACGGGGAATGCCCTAATGGTGAACGCACGACAGCACCACGTGCACTCCCCTCTTGAGGTGGTTCGACAGCACAAACACTATCGGACCAGGAAAGCAATAGCAAAGAAGTTTGTGAGAAGGATTACGGGGCACCATTAGGGCCAACATCCAGACCGATGACGTTGATAATGTCCAGTCCGAAAATGGATATCGAGAAATGGCACTCAGCATGAGCGAATGCGAACACCCAACCACGCAGCATGTGCCCTCAGTGCCCGCGAGAAATAATAGCCAAAAAGGACGAGTTAAGTGACGTCATCGAGCTTCGTTGCGCAGTGACAACCTATCGATTGGGGAAGCGTCCCAGAAAAGCTCCACTGGCAAACTTGAATACACGTGAATTCGGCAGGTATATCAAATACTAGTCAACAATATCAATCAGCTGATCATAGTAATTAAGTGCCTATTACTTTGCTCGATGATTACAGCAAGATTCTATCAATTGTAACAAGTTCCATCACATTAACCAACTCAGTAATTACCAGGTGCGTTGGAATCAAAACGATGCTGAGATATTCGCTAAACTTGGACTTCGGGTCAGATCGAACCACCATTATCCTTTTCCGAGAGCACGCGTGTTGCTTTGCGTTTTTCTCAACTGGCTTTTACCCATCGCTGCTATTAGCAATCACCTGCTGTCAATCTACTCACTATGAACAACCACAGTACGAATAGACGCAATGACAGTTTTCGTGGGAAAGTTGCCAACTGAGCGGAAATTGCAGAGAATTTCGATGGATGGCCCGTCCAAGCACAACCGTTGTGGGGACTTTACAATTCGCCAGAGAAGCCACGAATCAGCAATCATCAAAGGCAAGTTATAACCGTCATTGCTAAACTGATCACATGAGATGTTCAACTGTTCTGAAAAACGACTTTAGACAAAGAAAAAAAGAGCAAAACCGTCGTGGAAATTTCCCATGTAGTTGAGAAATCGGCCCTCATTCACCCCATTTTGTTTCAAGACCACTCTCAGACTTGTTATCTAGTTGTAGCACCTCTTTGGATTGACAGTCCAACTAGGCGGTGATAAACCGTAATGAATAAATTCCCTATGATCTCAACACACTCTCAGCATATCTGCCTACACAATCTTTGTATTGTGTTCCTAGCACTATCTTTATAAAACAAAACCACTTTCCCGTTACCACTAAACAATGAATAAAAGCCGAATACGTATCCGAAACGCAAAGAATGGAGTTCTAGATCAGGTCTTCGACGATGAAACTCACATACCACCTCCAACCCATTTCATGCGAAATATTACCTGGTCTATATTCCAAACTAATAGCATACTTTTCAATGTGCCCTCAGACCTTTCCAAAACAACGTGACATAAAGCGATGAAAGATGGCTTCCAGTCCACTATATTCATACTAAGTGGAAGGCTCATAGAAAGCGGTGAGTGTGCAAAGACTCTGTGTTCAATGTGATTGAAATTTTGGTTTAGCATTTCTCTGTTTGGTTATAGAGGTGTTTGGCCAAGTAGATTGCAGTCAACGTGACCTTTCCAGGCTCTGAGGAAGACGAAATCCTCCGAAACGTCAGCTTGTCCGTAAATAAAGAAATAAAATAACACCTCGTGTTTGCTAAACAGAGGTAAAAAGAATTATTCCATCAATGTCGAGTTTACTAGAAAGTCGGACGTGGGAATATCAGGAGGGTTGATGACTAAGCATAATATCGGTAAGTGGTCATCCATTTCTTATGTAGTATCAAGCTATATTGCCAATTCGGTAAGAATCGTTCGATTCGGTAGCTTAGGAGAGGAAACCTCCCAACAGTTTACCTGCTCATTGTGGCTGGGAAGTTCCTGTGCAGTGAGGTGAGCTCATCCCCCCACAGGGTCTTTCAAGCTGAGTCCGGCGTTTCCATCAGGAAACCTAGCTAAGAGTAAATCGTTAACAGGATCCACTACCGCCCTGCTATCAAAATAGTCGCTTATTGGAAAATTCCCCTCTGATCCACAAGGGCGGCGACCGTCAGCAGTGGTGAGGGGCCGGGACAGAAACTGGCCTAGCTAATCTCGGGACTCGAGGGAACCAGAACGACTAAACCGGCAGATCTACAGAGAATTGAAATTATGCTGGGGCTCGTACAACTAGTGAAAACGGACCAATCCAAGTATCCAAGTAAATACATTAGCAACTGACCTAAAAAGTATAATACAACCCAAAAGAGAACGAATGACATGAATCGTTGAAAGTCGACAACATGTAAAAATCGTAACTACGAAAGGAAATTTTATACTAACAGAGAGTTACAACCATAACGATGCAAATGTTCAAATTTCTATGAAAACGACATCATAGAGAACACCCAGCTAATCAAAGCACCATATCAGTAACGCAAATCTGAGAAATCACACGTAGAAATTAGGAAAAAGAAATAAATTCTAAAAAGAAATAACCCTAGACGAGACAAGCGTTCGTAAAACCCCAAAATGTCTCTGCTAGGTCATGGTTTCATAGTTCAGTTGTAGTTCTGAATGCACGAATTACTCACTCACTCTAAGACGTATTGTTACGAATACAAATTAGAGGCAGTTATCGAAAAACATATGCTAGACAAGTTCATACGTGAAAATACATATTCTTTCCTGTGTCTCACCCGAAGCGTAAATACAACCGGCAAATTATTGATTCCTCGACGATTTTTCGTGATCATCTAAGTTTTGGCATGTTGTAGTAAATATTGTGGTCATCCGATTACTTCCTCCAAAAAAAAAAAGAAAAAAAATGAATAATAAAGCTGGCAAAGTGGATCAAAGTGGATACAATCATGAACTTAGGAACAGAACAGCTGCTTGTGCGGCTCGCTGTTTCGCTCCTTCTTCAGTTGTATGGGAGCCGGGAAAAATGTAAGGAGTTCGCGATTGTGGTTCTCCTGGTTTGCAAAGTGAAATCTTTAGCAAACACTGCGTAAGACCTGCAAAAACACTGTTTAAATACGTTAACAAAAATCAACTCGAAAATCTTTACTTCATTTACGGTATGGTGTTAGAGTTTATGTATTTCTTCAATACAAGGTTACTGTGGATTTTATACAGTAGCAAGAGGACAAGATTCTATTGAGACATGGCATTAACATTCCTCATCTTGATTTGAGTCTCAATAAGTCTCATTGCAATTAGCGCTTTGGACAACAACTCCATAGAATCCGCTGTGGAGCAGCTTTACAGGACGACGACCAATGTTGAAGTGCAAAGAAGTGAACGGCGAAATTCTTATTTTATCGCTAGGCGAAAGAGGATTAAGAACGGGGGTAGCATGGCGGTACGAAGAAAGCGTTTGCATTGGTCTCGCAACCAGCAACCGCCTATAGAACACGATCTCGAGGACATCAGCAAACATTGGAAAGTTCATTCAGACGTTTTAACTAACGGCAACTGCTTCCGAGTACTGCCAACCACTTAACTGCTACATAATGGACCACCTAATGTTACTATACATTACACCTCATGAAAAGGCTATTGCACCATTGAATTAAGCAGTGCTTCAACTCATGAAGCAACAGTAACAAGAAACGTCCAAGATCCACTCTACATTTTGCACCTGTCAGGGAAAACGTGGACGAGGTGCATTGCATCCTATGGATCATCATCCCAATGCTTTATTTTGCATTTGCAAACAATTTGCAAACAGAGCTTCTTCACCGCTTTCTTCAATTCATTGATAGTTTGCCAAAAACAGATCCCATTTCAGGAGTGGCTCATGAAAACATGTTCTCCACTAATTATTCTAAAAACTTTCCGATGAGTTCCTAGCGGCGATAAGACGTACTTCTTTCAACTTTTACACCAAGCTATCAATGAAGTACAAAAACTCTGTTTTACATACGAAGAAAACCGAAAAAGTGGAATTTCATCCGGCAAAGACGGGTAAAGTTCCCCACTAGAGCACTGGTGTTCATGGCTTTCGCTATTGTGTAAAAAATTTCAAAAATACAAATCTAGCTCCCAATTTTCCTGTGAGTTTCGGTTTCAAACAGATTTAAAATCAAATAGCATTTCGCAGTAGTCATCCACAAACATAGGTACTCAATTTTTGAACGTCTTTATGTATCAAGAAACTGTCGGCACTTACCATAAAAAGGGAAAAAGCGGCATTAAGCGTTAGTTGTTACGCATCATTTAGACCCATTGAATGCACAACTGACCCCTAAAGCCAAGCATTGCCGGCTTATCAAAGCGGTGCTCTTATCCTCACAGGCAAGTGTGCTATCGATTGACGGAACCCGGGAAGATCAAGGGTTAGTTGGTCCGGCATGACTGCACCAACACCCACGCACTTACTGTAGAGCATTTCCAGCTACTGCGCTACGTTGCTCTGTGTATAACATATGATTTGAAATCACTGATTAGTAGCTATGCCCCAGTTGCTTCGCTGGTGTTATCGTATGCATAACAGTGACGCATAGTACTATACATTATATATATATATATGTATATATATATATATATATATTTGCAGCAGTGACCACACGGAACCAATAATACTGGCTGATATCAACAACGACTGGTGAAAATTGGCCTTCCTTTGAACCTCAAAAAGACGATGTTCATGAGGACAGGGCTCGTTTCTGTTTCTCCATGCATGCTCAATGTTTTGTATATTCCGAAAGCTTCAAAGCTGTGTATGTGAGAAGTCAACAGCTTGGTGAGTTTTCAAAAGCATCAAGGATGTAACGAAGAAGACAAGGAGCTCTCAGTAAAGCGTCAACCCTATGGACGCAACGATTTTTCTTGCCTTAGCTTACACATCAGTAGTATGGATGCTATGTAAGGAAAACGAAGAACTAACCATCACAATCGAAAGCGCAATCAAGAGAACAATACTAAGATTAATACTCTATATAGCGTAAGTGGAACTAGAGACTGGAAGTTCCAACTAACGCCAGCGATGAAAGATCAGAGACGCCGCTGTATAAGCTGCAATGTCGAAAATCAGACAAGTCACACACTAAATACGTTTTAACGGAAATCAGTGGATAAGTGACGAGTGGGACCTATGCGATGTTATCCATACAGCTAGAAGGGGAATTGGTCCCGTTGTAAGACTTCTAGAAAACAGAGATGATGTTTTTCAAGGTTTTAGCGCGAGCGGCATTTACTGAGCTACTTTACAAACGGCTGGGAGAACGAAGATTTTCCTGCAAGTCGTACGATGACAGGGTATAACGAACCTAACCTAACCTTTTCAGTTAGCCTGCAATAGTGAACCTTAAGAAAACAAGCAAATTGGAGTGAACACATCGCCTAATATAACTCCCAATATTCGATTACCATTACAAACGAAATTTAAAAAACTACTCGAAAACTTGAGGACTAGTTTGAAAAAAATTGACTGGGATGCAAATCAACAAAATACTCACCAAAAGCACACTTATTTTCAAGAATACGGTACTCTTGAGTAGGGGACTCGAATCGTTTGGTATCGGATAAAATTTCTGATACAACGGCCATAGCGTCAGAAGCATGTGGTACATTGCATTGGAGTTCACCAACTGACGGATTCTCATCTTCGTCCGCATCTGCAGATACCTTCCTAATAACATAAACATTTACGAAAAAGAACAAATAATTTTACCCAGTCAGTCTATATTCCAGTGTATACTTAATCAATCTCAAGTGGACATTAGAGCGTGGTAACAAATCACAGAACTATGAAGTAATAAACCTCATTGATACTTAATATTCATTACCTTCGACAGAAGTGATGCTACCGAATGACCTTCCCACTTACAGTATTACAGTATAAAGTGATTACACGGCCATAAGCACAAACACTGTAGGCAAAAAAAGTAAGAAGCATTAAGGTAAAGTAAGTATGCTAAAGCATTCAGTTAAGCAAAAAAACATTGGGTCAAAATCATTACATCTTCTGAGATAATTGCATAATATCACCAGGACTATCATGACGGCCAAAACGAAATTTACAGTTATGCTATAAATTGACAAAATGCAAGTAAAACAGTGGCGCTCTGCATGATAACCCTTCAAATCATTTTCTGAGCCAAGTGAAAAGCAAAAATAGTTTAAATTAGATTTTGCAAAGCACTCATCAGCCGAGAGTTGTGAAACACAAGCACGTCTCACTTACATGCATTCAAAAAGCCGCATACAAAAGATATTTTCACACGCTGTGCTTGTCACATTCACGTGGCTAACGTTTGCCAGCACCATTTTCTGGACCTTTAGCCAGTTCTCTTCATGGGAGACGAAATGAAGTGACAAAATTGTGGAATCAACGCACCTCGGTCTAAATCAGGTTCCTTATTCATGACAACAATGCCTTTCTCTATGATTGCGAGCATTTTTTGTGAAGCGATGTTTTTAGAAACCTTTTTTGTTTTCGCTACTCCTACAACTTCTTGACCGGCTACCTAAAAAGGAAAACAAACGCATGCAAAGGATTTGATTAAAAGAGAGAAAATCGAACTACTATTTTACTGGAAATTCAAACAGTAAGTGCTCAATGATAGAACAAAAGATTCTCTTCCTCATGATGTTAATAAATCCCAAGTGTCCACATGGTCCATTCTTCGGAGATGTTCTGGTTTAGCCACTGTGGTTCCCTTGAGCCCGAGGACAGCTGGCCTAGGTCTGCTTCAGGTCGTCACTACCGCAGGGGGTCGCAGCCCTCGTGGATTAGAGGGAGATTTTCCACCAAGCGACTAGTTTGATAGCAGGACGGGGAAGGATCCTGGTATTAGTTTATTCTTAGCTAGACTTCCTGATGGAAACTTTGGACTCTTTCTCAGTATGGAAGACCCCGCCGTAGGGATGAATTCCTCGCTGTAGATCGCAGCCCGACATCCAGGAACACCCAGCCACGATGACGCGGTAAACCATTGGAAGGACATGGATGTCCACCGCAGAAAAATTGAGAATGCACAAACACGCTAACCTTCAGGTCCAACAGAACTCAAACTAAGCTCGTCTGCTATGAATGTCCGAAATTTTAAAATTTCCAGGCATTGATATTTCACCTTACAAGTAGTTGTAAATGTACGGTCGTTTGAAGGGCCTTCTTCTTTGTAACTGTACTCAGGAGCTTCGAGTTTGTTCTTGTGACAACTGAATAACACTTAGTGATCACAAGTGCTTGCAACTTTAAGCTTAACGCAAATAAAAACCTACAATTGTAAGAGCTTCCCTGAATGATTCTCATTCTGTCCAGTAGAGGGCGGAAGATCTTCATCTGATGGTTCGACTCGAACATCACCAACTGCAAGCCCATCTCTGAAATAGATTGTTCTCAGGCTAAATATGCAATGACGAGTAAATAATACTCTGCACCAACACTGCTTGATGTGCGGCTTGTTTAGTTTCTCCTGGAATACCAAATTCCAATTGTAGGTCTGCTTCGATCAGTTCATGAAGCAGAGCTCGTGCAGCTTGCTGTTTCGCCGCCTTTTTCGTTTTTCCAGATCCTGTTGCGTTCCTGTTCATTAAGCGACAAGAAAAACCAAAAGCGGGGACCTGAAACTGGACCTTGCAACTATCCACTCGATGTTTTATGTCCTTTACAACGTCTAAACTGTACTCTCTCAGTTTTTCACTATAGAAATGGTATGAGGAATATTGAAGGTGGGAATGGATTCGAAAATGACTTGTGTTCAATGTCGAAAAATCAAAAGTCTTCATCGCAAAAATTTATGTAAACGACATGCAAAAGCTCATTACTCTGCTTTAAATCCCTATGATTTTGTTCTAATTTGAACTTTATCGTATATGACGTCACCATCCATGAGATTCAAGAAATGAGTGGATACCACCTCGCTAATTAACTGGTAATCTGGAGGAACTCCATAAACACGACGAGCTGCTTCGTCGAGCACCATAACTGGGGTCTTCTAAATGTTTAATTTTTTCGAAGAAGTCCACTACTGTTACCCACTTTGTGCTATAAACAATAACGTCACTTAATTAAAAATATCACACCTGACTGAACGTTGCCCCTGCACTCACCGCAAGACCACCGCTCGAACAGTATGGCTCTGTCAATCTCAACTCATCAACTGGTGTGAAGAGATCACTCACCAACGTCATATCTGGAATTCGTGTAAGGCAAGGATGTGTACGTTGACAAACCGTCACACACACAAAACGCAAATGGAAAGGATGGATTCGCAAACGTGGGCGATTTCGAGGCGGTTTTCCTAACTGGTAAGAAGGAACGAAGTAGTGCTCCTTTAACATGAAATCTTTAACTGTGCGGTAGGTGAACACCTTCACTATGGAAGTAGTCACGACTGTATCTTCTGCCCTCACAACAAGTTTGCCATGTCCGGTGTGGGATGAGGAAGTGCTGACCGATGGAAATTTATATATACCGTAAAACCAAGTGGAATAATTTTAATGACATCACTAAGAACACTCTGCTGATCAAGAAAACAACGCATTCATATGTGAATGCCTAGAAATAGAAAAGTCATAGATCATAATCATAGATAGAAAGTCGATCCTGGGAACTAAGAACACTTTTTGAACTTCCGATGCCGGCAGAATGGCAATCCATTCACAAGTTGTCCGAGATGTTACAAGCACGTTACGGTTAAAAATTACAAGCAAGTTTCTAGCTGAAATCTCAGTGTAGAGTAATCGTGTGCCAGAATTCACATGCTTCCTGGAAGATTGCACACTTCCTGGGAGATTGCACACTTTCGCTTAGTCTGTCGAATGCTAACTCAACTATTACTACCGCCAAGTCGTAGCACCATATAGATCAATTCCTTCTAAACTTACAATTCCAATTATTATTGAGTTACTGTACTTTCTACTTTCTTCGCTCTTAAAACCACATCCATCAAACACAACGGCATTTGGACTGCTACAATGTAGGATATAATGTAACGTTTGGCGACGAGATATCTAGAAGCATGGAGAAAAACCAAACCTAAGAAAATGACAGTTGAAACCCAAACACCTACGAGTTTGTCAGTTTATCTGAAGTGTAGACGATAGGTGAATGAAAAACGAAGTGAAATCGATTCGTAGAACGAGAAACGCCAGGCTTCAATCGAAACCACGTGGGAGAGTCATTGATGGCTCCATCGTCGCCTCGCACATCGACGACACACCGACGACTACGTGGGGTGAGGAAACCGCGAACTCGTCCACGACGTTCGATTACGACGGACGTGAACGCCCACATGCTGCTTTTTCCGAGAACGAACTATGATTTCTCAACGACTACAGGACTTATGGGTTGAGAACGTCAGAAACCCATAGAAGAGGTTTTGCTCTATCCTGCTAGAGGTGGGACCGTGTTGTCCTACAATGTATTTGACAACATTTCGTCTGCTAAATGCGCTGATGCCAGCATTTGGAAAGGTTTTGCTATTTGTGTTGAATCAGTCTCGGTATTTCTTTCAGCCAACCATTCCACACCATGAGAACTAGAAATGAGAAACAGTGCATTATCGAACAAACAATGAACTTTGTGTGTCCTACATAAGCGATGATAAAGGATAAAGCTCTCGGAGTCGATCTATCCCTGAGGGATGCGCCATGCATTCGACTTCATTAAGCACCGTTTGAGGTGATTGAATGCATATCTGGCCTTTACAATGACTCGGGTGGCCTACCGATGTGTTGAGCTATTGCTGCTATCCTCCCAGACAGATCTGGTACCGATTTGCCGACCCCGGAGGGATGGTGGGCTTAATGGGCCTCGGGCACCAGGATCGATCCCATATGTGTTGCAGGGAGCCTCCATCCACTGGGCTACACGCAGCACTATATACAATCATTAAGATGTTGATAACTTGACATGTTTATAGAAGAGAATTCGCTGTATCACTTAGAAGAAATCACTGGATTTCCTAAAGTGTGGTCTAAAGTCTTTTCAATTTCCGGCCTGTGAAATCATATTTCGTGTTGGCGAAGATCTGCGCATTCTGATAGTTTTTTCGTTTTAAGTGAAGCATGATTGTTGGAAGGTGTTGTTGTTCTCAGGATCGCATAAATTGGAAGTGATGATCAAGGAATAGGTTCAGGAAGTGGCTTCTTCAAAAATTGGGCGAGATTTCGTTGATTCCGGCAAAGAAACTATACTTATCGCTCTTCGTCTCTTGAAGAGTACTCTAGAAGATAAGGGTATGTAAGGAAGGTCCCCGTCATTCTTTACTTCCTCCGTCGGTCACTTCTTATCGCTTCTTGCGTTCTTCCTCAGCCGTCTCTATCTTTATGGCAGCTGAGGACAACTTCAACTTACATCTCAGTCGACTCCTCATCGAGAGTGGCAAAGAAGGAGTCGGAGGTGAACAGAGGTCGTGAATCCTCCTGTGCTTTCTGTCAAACAGACAGAAGAAAGCTAATTGGATGGACAAGATGAGCACCTTAATGATTTCGGTGGTGAGTGGTGAGGTGATGTAATGCTAAACAACGTCCTTCTCGATAGAAACAGGACTACTACTAAAAGAAGAACTGACGAGGTGGGAAGATTCATCGACCGCTGCCTTAAAATGGACATCGTTTGGCTATCACAACTATGGAATTATTGGAGTGCTAATAATGCTTTCGCATGCTGTCCTGTTCTTGACCTTGTTATAACCAGCAGATCTGGAAGTCTATTTGCAAACCTCCGCTTTGGCGGCAACGCAGCTTGTAGCAGACAAGGTAGGGTGTGCAAGATTTGGCCACTGATCAACCCCATCACCAAGAACTTCAGTAGAATATACTGGGCTTGAAATGATGTATGTATTGAGGGCCGCTCAGAGGTAGATGTTCTGTAAGAAATACACCCTTTTTGGTAAGAGAGACCGTCACAAGGGACGTGCATTTATATCAATGCATGTGGTTAAGTGGGTTAAATTAGGAAGCGTGCTCATAGTATGCGTTGTTCTCCGACGGTGTTTTGTAATCTTAATGTCTAGGGACTTTGGGAAACTAGTAAAACACATTAACCTGTTACGTCGGTACTGAGAATTTCAGAGACTCATTAATGAACTTAAGGGATGCACCATGCATTCACCTGCATTCTTATCATTCTAGAGTTGACTGAATGCATAGTTGGCCTCTAATGAAATGTGGAGGTCTCCAGGTGTATTAACTCAGTGTTTTTATTCTCTCAGGCAAGTCTGTTGCCAATATGCGGGTCAAGAATGGAGGGGAGGTTTAGTGAGCTAGTGGTGCGAGTTTGAACAAGCAACCGATCTACTCTGTACTACAGGGCACTTCTAGCCACTATGGTACATATGCCCTTGTTTCTAAGATGCCAGATAAAATGACCATCCATAACATCTTTAAAAGATTTAGTTTAATCGAAGAAAGCTTTCTGAACTTACGATATGTATGTCGCATGGAAACTAGAATGTATCGCCGTGATGATGGGCCAGTCAAACGTTTAAATCTAGAGTTTTACCCCTTTGTACTTTATTTCCGCAAGCAAGCGTTTATAGGCCTTATTCGTGGACACCTAAAACTCTTCATTATCGGATATCAGTGTGTCAAATGTAAACTCCTTTACCTCAGAATCGCTAACCTACACAGTTAGGTAGACCAGTAAAATCTCCTACCTTGTTGATAGGCTTTAACTATACGCCATTACTCGTTACTTTCTGTGATGATGACGACGACTCGGGCAGACTTCGACGAGGCTGACCATGGGACTACAGGGAACCACAACGGCTAAATCAGCAAAACTCAAAAAAGTGGAGATTATGCTAGGGTCCGCTGACTTTCTGTCAAACAGACAGAAGAAAGCTAATTGGATGGACAAGATGAGCACCTTAATGATTTCGGTGGTGAGTGGTGAGGTGATGTAATGCTAAACAACGTCCTTCTCGATAGAAACAGGACTACTACTAAAAGAAGAACTGACGAGGTGGGAAGATTCATCGACCGCTGCCTTAAAATGGACATCGTTTGGCTATCACAACTATGGAATTATTGGAGTGCTAATAATGCTTTCGCATGCTGTCCTGTTCTTGACCTTGTTATAACCAGCAGATCTGGAAGTCTATTTGCAAACCTCCGCTTTGGCGGCAACGCAGCTTGTAGCAGACAAGGTAGGGTGTGCAAGATTTGGCCACTGATCAACCCCATCACCAAGAACTTCAGTAGAATATACTGGGCTTGAAATGATGTATGTATTGAGGGCCGCTCAGAGGTAGATGTTCTGTAAGAAATACACCCTTTTTGGTAAGAGAGACCGTCACAAGGGACGTGCATTTATATCAATGCATGTGGTTAAGTGGGTTAAATTAGGAAGCGTGCTCATAGTATGCGTTGTTCTCCGACGGTGTTTTGTAATCTTAATGTCTAGGGACTTTGGGAAACTAGTAGAACACATTAACCTGCTACGTCGGTACTGAGAATTTCAGAGACTCATTAATGAACTTAAGGGATGCACCATGCATTCACCTGCATTCTTATCATTCTAGAGTTGACTGAATGCATAGTTGGCCTCTAATGAAATGTGGAGGTCTCCAGGTGTATTAACTCAGTGTTTTTATTCTCTCAGGCAAGTCTGTTGCCAATATGCGGGTCAAGAATGGAGGGGAGGTTTAGTGAGCTAGTGGTGCGAGTTTGAACAAGCAACCGATCTACTCTGTACTACAGGGCACTTCTAGCCACTATGGTACATATGCCCTTGTTTCTAAGATGCCAGATAAAATGACCATCCATAACATCTTTAAAAGATTTAGTTTAATCGAAGAAAGCTTTCTGAACTTACGATATGTATGTCGCATGGAAACTAGAATGTATCGCCGTGATGATGGGCCAGTCAAACGTTTAAATCTAGAGTTTTACCCCTTTGTACTTTATTTCCGCAAGCAAGCGTTTATAGGCCTTATTCGTGGACACCTAAAACTCTTCATTATCGGATATCAGTGTGTCAAATGTAAACTCCTTTACCTCAGAATCGCTAACCTACACAGTTAGGTAGACCAGTAAAATCTCCTACCTTGTTGATAGGCTTTAACTATACGCCATTACTCGTTACTTTCTGTGATGATGACGACGACTCGGGCAGACTTCGACGAGGCTGACCATGGGACTACAGGGAACCACAACGGCTAAATCAGCAAAACTCAAAAAAGTGGAGATTATGCTAGGGTCCGCTGAACCAGTGAGGGTCGGTCATCTAAGTACTAAATATCGTTTTCGCGTGTTCATAGCCTTATCAATTTCCTTTAGAACAGGAGAACCACAACGGGTAGTTTAGTTCAGCGCAAGTGAAGATTTGATTTCAATATGGTGGATTGGTCACAATGTGAGAGAAAGGAAGAAGTACCGTGATAGCCTTCCGTCCTTCATTCATAGCATTTCATCAATTATCGCTAATAACGAGGCGCACTGAAGTAACGCGAGAGCACGATAGACCGCTCTGTCTCATTTTCATCGACTTAGAGAAGGCCTTTGATTCGGTTGAGATAGAAGCAATCATGGAAGCCCTTGGTAGTCAAGGAGTCCCTACTCAGTACGTAAAGATTCTTCGTGAGCTGTACGAAAATTTCACAACCAAGATTTCACCATTCTACAACAGTATTAACGTTGACGTCAAGAGAGGAGTTAGGCAAGGCGATACAATCTCGTCAAAATTATTTACAGCCACCCTCCAGAACGTCATGGGAACATTGGAATGGGATAATATGGGAGTGAAAATCGATTGCCGGCAGATACATCACCTTAGTAGCTATTCCTTAAATAGTTACTATTCTCTACAATATCGCATGTATCCTACATTAACTGTTCGCTTATAGCTGTCTTAAATCTATTTCATTCACATGACCTTTTGATAAGTCTTTACGTAGCCCTTCAGATAAGTTCTATCCACGAGCTATTCCTTTATTGTCTGATTGAGTCCTCTGGCATGCCGCCTCAATTGATGCACTTATCACGCATGTACCATGTCATGCCCTGGGTCAGCGAGGTCGTTAGTTTCCATTGACAAAACTCCACCCACTACAGAAGTAGTACAGCTCATAGCTTTCGTCTTCAAGCGCTCGTAGCGTTCGTTTGATCTTCATCCAGGCCCTGAGTTCATCAGTGACCCAGCCCGAGTGTCCGACTAGCTTCCTTCAGTTGCATTACTTGTTCTTATCTCAATCTCGTTCGTATACATCCAGTTGACCAAATATCGTCACATATTACATATTATTATTGTACTGTTGTTATTGCTATAAACTGTTATAACCCAAACTCGAGGTTGTACACGGCAGTTACGGAAAAAAGTCTCGCGTGGCGAATTTATACAAAGTCGAGCATTCCACGTACA
>MQTX01000153.1:447151-465514 GCA_009735665.1 Angiostrongylus cantonensis | reverse complement strand
CGTGTGGAAAGATTGGTCTTCGACTAAATCTCAAGAAAACGATGTTCATGAAGAATGGATTGGTTTCGTTTGCCCCATTCACGCTCAACGGAACGCATATCTCCGAATGCGCCAGTTATATCTATTTAGGTCAGGAAATCAATGATGAACGACGTATCTCCAGAGCTGAGCAAAAAGGAACGAGCGGCTTGGAGAGCTTTCAAGAGCATCGAGGATGTAGTGAAGATAACAAAGAACACCCGTCTCCGTGCCCACCTTTTCGACTCAACGGTTCTTCCTGCCCTAACGTATGCGTCAGAAACTTGGTCGCTTCTTAAGCAGGATGAAAAATCATTCAGTATTATCGAACGCGCAGTCGAAAGGACGATGCTAGGAGTAACCCGTTTCGCACAAATAAAGGATGGGATCCGAAGCTCGGACCTGCGTCAACGATCGAAAATCAAAGATGCCGTTCTATATGCCAAACAGTCGAGGATAAGGGCCGGACATGTACTGCATGTGAATGACAGCCGATGGACAAGAGCCGTTAGTGAATGGATTCCTCGGGGTGTTAAACGGACTGCAGGAAGACCACCGACTCCATGGTTGGAGTTCTTCACGAAAAGCTTAGAAGAAAGATATGATGCTCAACGAGTCCCTAAAGCCAGCAGAACCCACTGGGCTACTCTTGCACGCATTAGGGAAAGGTGGAAGATTTACTCGCAGTAACACCTCCAACCAATGCGCCACACATGCCTATAAGTTCATAAAAACGTATAAATACGTATATCGATTATTTATGCTAAGGTGTATAGAAGGCCGGTCTTTTGAGTTATTAAGCAACGCCTCTTTTCTTTGACTCTTGTTCTATAACTCAGTTTTTCATTCTGGCTGCTAACAGCAACTCACATTCTCCTCAGACATATTCACACCGCAAATCAGATCAAATTCTGGTCTAAAAGAAATCTTGGCATATGTGTAGAAAAGAAATGTGGTGGCGTGGGCTTTGTTGTCCACCCGTCCACTGTGTTATCTTGCCTACTTGCCTGCCCATCGTTCATCCTCAACATAAGAACACCACTGTTATCAACTGTCACTTACCGACCGATCCAGCCCAAGAGTACGAATAAGGTGCTTTCTACTATCAGTTGAAAGACGTTATTCGCAACTAGAAGTTCTCCTACCATTTCGTTCCTGAAGACTTCAATGCTAAATTAAGAAGAGACAAAGAGAATTAATGCAAGCTCAGAAAATTGGGAACAAGAGATCGAAATTGGAATGGCAACCGTCTTTCCGGTCTCTTGCCCGCAGCGCATCTCTTTCTAGGAACCCATTTTTTGAAAAAAGAATAGTCGCTGATAGGTGTTGTATCCTTTACTAACAGGAGATGATGCCTACTTGACACATCGATAGTTCCATCATTTTTATTAGGTTCGGTCATTGTCTCCTTTGTACGAAAATTCGTTTCAGTCTAAACTGGAAAACAATTTATGTCATCGACCAAGAAGAAAAAGTCAAGCTGTATATGACGAGGACATCCTGAACGGAATCCTCTCCGAACATAGCTGGTAGACTGAGAAAAACTCGACCAATGACCACGAGCTCCTCGTGGAAATACTTAAAAGCTTTGCCGTACTCGCATCAGTTCTCAAGTAAGATCAGATAACATCTCCATTACCTCCAAGGAGTTGCTCAAGAAAATATGGAGACTGGAGTTTGGCTATACTGCAGAATACTTAACAAGGCTAGCAATAAATTCCAGTTGTATAAAATCTTCGCAGGCGGTTTTACATTGGTACAGGCAGAAGAAACTGTTAGAAGCGGCAAAATAGTACTAGTCTGAAGAAGTGCTCCCAGGACTTATGCGAGTATAATGTTTCGCTGTCAACTTTGCTGAACGAAGATGGGATCTGTAGCTTTCATCGATCAAGAGGTCTACAAGCCGTTCACAAAAATTATCCTTTTCTGCATATCTAAGACCTTGGATGGGACACAACCAGTTGAGCAAGCAGGTTCTGGTAGGGATCCTACTGTATGCATCGCATCCGAACCGTATCACAAGTCACAGTAATCTGTTGGAAGTGCCACCTCCCCATATCCTAACCTTCACCATCCACGAGAAGGTGCTTGGCAGCGTGGAAACGAATGTCCTATCAGAGCTCATCGACCAAAGATTGCACCGGAGCTACATAACTAGCCGTCTGTCATCGAAAATGCAGCACAAAAACACAGTTGTCCTATCAGAATTGGTCAGTAAATTCAGTGAGAAGTTATCAGTAAGTTGGATTTTAGCAGCTAAAGTTCGTCTTAGGTGCCTGACATTCCAGCGATGAATGAACGAGTAAATTTATGAGTGGGAATCTTTTCAATATTTGAATATGTTTACTGTAGGGTGTAACGTAATGGTTAATAATGGAGTTTAAAGAACACACAGTCTTCTGTTCTATATTCCCCTGCGATCAAAACATGTCCTCCGTGCCTTCGATGGACCACCTCTACGACACTTGAAGGAGTTGTGTGCGAGGTACACGCTGCAGGGATTGATCGACAGCGGTCGAATCATGTTTCATTCCTACGTTATTCACCTAATCTATTGAAAAAATGCTCAGAGTAATGTTGATGAATAGATACGGAAGCCCATCAGGTTGTCTCACTCTTTATTGTCCATTTCCTCAACGCTACATACCTTAACCAACTACCATTCAAAAAATGTTGAGATCGGTTGGTCTGAACTTTTATAACGTTCAGAAAAAGAAAACGAAAGGGCTTGTGAGAAGTAACATCAAGTAAATTTATGATACAAGTTTAGAATACAACCACCAGAAACCGATTATTATTGTTTATAAAGAATGTTTACAACATATGTGTCTAACTTTCTGAACGGCTCACTAGAAATACCATTTTACGCATCTCTGAATGCTTGTCGCTTTACAAGCTTAATCGACATCAAAAGCACTATAATCTGAAGGAACAGGAGAAGGCTTCCCGCAGCACCGATCATTGAGAGCATCCTCGCAGTTTCGTTCCTGTATTAAAGAGTCCTAATAAGTCGTAACTTCAACAGGTGGTGGTACAGCGCTTGAGCACTGGAAGAGAGCTAATCTTCAAAATTCGTGTTGCGTTTGTATATTAGCTGAGACGGTGAAGTTGACTGTGGTAAGGTTTGCAGTTACGTGTTGGAGCATCCACATTCCGTTCACCGTAACCTAGACCTAACCCAGAGAACGAGATAACTCACCGCATCGTTACTACTTCTTCACCTTTGCTATCCTTATTTTCATGATTGCTTCCCTCTTTGTTTTCGTCGTCATTATCTGTAGAAAACGAAGCTCTGGTTGTTTGTTACTAAGTGAAAATGTTATATGGCTTTTTACTGTGCCAAAGTTTCTGGAATTCTCGGCTTACCACCCAGTGAGCTTTTAAGGCTGTCTTACGAAATGGTAGAGAAAAGCCCTATGAAGAGAACAACAATGTGGTGTATGGCTGAAGTTGAGTGGTTCAACAAAATATCGATCTGGGATTCCTTAAGCTTAATGCTTCTCAGAGTTGTGTCTCATGGCCTTCTTTGTGTAATAACCGAGAGACCGTTTTAGGCAAAAAGAAGGATTTATACCACCAAGTCGAGTTTCGGGGAGTATTCAAAACTATTGAACATGAATATGCAGTGATGAAAGGTAGCAACATAAAGCTCGAAAATCTGTTGTGTCCTTTTACTTTCAACCATCCACCAAAAAACTATTCGGCTCAGTTGAGGGAATTGTTGTACTGACGTAAAGTAGGGGATCTTCTGTAGTCAGCACCATAACATGGAAGCACCGAACTGCAAAGCAACCTCATAAATGTAAGGTTCATAGGAGGTGGGACTGCACAAATACACTAAAGCAAATGAACGTCATATGCAGATCAACTCTTAGAGCGTTTGAGTGAACACAACGAACGATATGAAACTGATCAATAACAGATGACTTGGTATGCTTATAGAGGCGTTGAAGAGATAACAGGAAAAACGTAGGATGTGCCATTTAGAGCTCACCTTTTTAACACCACACGACTTCCCAACCTCGGTATTCGCTTACCTCCTTGTGTTCCAGTCTCGTTATAGCTGAGAAGAGCTGCTGAGTTTCGTGAAGTAAACTGATAATTATGTGACCCAAGAGGAGTTTCGCGAACTGATTGCTTCGACATTTTCTTTGGGAAACCCAGTTAGGAACAAACTATTGACAAAATCGAGACATCTTGGAAACAACATGGTAATAACTCAAAAGACCGATTTTCTATAAACCTCAGTATAAATACTTTATATATTTGTTTATATGATCTTATAAACTGATCTTCTTAAGCTGATGCGAGGCTGGTACAAGTCTTCGTTGTCGTTGTCGCTGTTGTTGTCATTGCTGTTTGTGCTGTTGGTCGATGGCTGACGTTCGTTTCGGCGATTTCGCCTGCCTCAGAGCTTGCACGTATTTTATACAAGAATTCTTTAATCAGCGTCTATTTAAAAGTTTGATCTTCATTGATACTTTAATCTTTCTTCCACTGAGTAATTAAAGTGTTCTTATACAAAATACGTCGAGGCTCTGAGAAAGGCGAAATCGCCGAAACGTCAGCCATCGACCAACACCAACAGCAACGACAACAACAACGACAACGACAACGAAGATCTATACCAACCTCGCATTGGCTCGAGAAGATTAGTTTACAAGATCATAAAGATAAAGATGATAATATACCAAGAGTGATGATGATTTGGAAAAGTCTTATCATACCTTCCTGAACTCAATAGAAAAAAGACCTTGCCATTTTGTTGAAACTACGCTGGGGTTCGCACTATTCTGTGAAATTGGTGGGCATGCACAGTCCAGGATGACTGACTTATGTAAGAGATGTGCTCAGGAAACTTGGTTACTACACGGTCATGATAAGATTACGGTAGACGAAGGCAGATATAGGGAATACTAACCCGTGCCAACGGTATAAAATTTTTAGATATTGCAGTGACGAAGACCAAGTAGATTAGGCAATTCATAGTCTTCAAGATCAGCCTTTCCACACCACAGTTGCCAGACGATGAACTTACTTTGTTATTAGATTAACAAAAGCATTTCGGTTGAATCTTCATTGCACTAAAAAATTCCCATACAAGGTCATACTAATACCTGCTGGAAAGGTATACTGCTAACGTACCAATGTTCTCAATAATTAAAAAGCTCAAACTAAGTTTTCTTTGAGCAAGCACTCAACCAAGAGCCAAAATAACAGCCTTAGACTATCTAAGATCAACATTTGGATATTTCGGATCCATTGACAATAAAGGAAATGTGTGAGCATTCCTAGTAGGGCGTGACTGTGTCTATAATTTCTGATTTCACGAATGCTTTGCGAATAAACGAGCGACACCTACCCAGTGTCATCGTAGTCGTAGCTTCCCAATTCGTTTCATCATTGCTCGTTTCTGCAAACAGCAGTATCCGGTTCAAGTAAAAATATTTACAACATTTTCAAGAGTAAGCTTTGAATCTTAAGGAATTTATCAGTTCCGAATATGCAAGTGATGCCTACCGTTAGTTACCGTGGTCTTGACTTTCGGAATCCATTGATCATTCCTCTTGGCTGCAAAACGCACTATTCAAACCGAGTAAACTTAGTTACTACATTGTTAACAATGGGCTTTGAATTTTAAGAAATCTATCAGCTGAGAGAAATGCAAAACGAAAGCCTCAGTGCTGCATTGTGTAACACACGAGCCCCCGGAAAGGGTAATCGTAATTCAGTCTGGCCAGGGCTCAAGTTCTGCGAACACCTCAGCACCGTTGTCATTGTTTCACATCTTGCCACACCTTGAAAAATTGAAGTAGGCAGGAAATAAATGATTGACGTGTTTTCGACTACGGCCTCAGCTTAACTGGGTTCAGTGTTAGGGAAAAATTGTCGTGTATATATATACCCCGGAAAGGGTAATCGTAATTCAGTCTGGCCAGGGCTCAAGTTCTGCGAACACCTCAGCACCGTTGTCATTGTTTCACATCTTGCCACACCTTGAAAAATTGAAGTAGGCAGGAAATAAACTGCCTTGTTGCAGTAGAAGCATGCATTTCGTCTGGTTTTAACTGTTTCTTGTTGCCGAGTTATATGTTCCGTTCTTAAGGTAGGCTTCTCTTGCTCTAGGTCTCGTAGCTCGAGTTCCTCCCTTATGTAGTTCTTGATATCCTTTAGCAGTTCGCATGTTGTTGTATCTTCTGCTCTCTGTCGTCCTTTTTGCCGAGCATGTCGTTGAATCTCCTTTGTGAATTTTTCTAACAGTAGTTGTTGTAAGATTAGAGTATCGATGCATTCCCCTTTCTGTTGCAGTTGAACAACTATCGAGTAAAGGGTTTCACACAGTTTTTCTTGATCTTCAAGGCGTTTCGTCCTTGCTTCTGTTGTACGTAGTCTACGTATTAAATGACGGACAAGAGCTTGTTTATTGTCGTACTTATCTTTCAAATGCTGTATTACTATAGAGTAAGTTCCTTGTGATATTTGATATTGTTTGACGCATTCTTTTGCTTCTCCCTGGAGGGCGTCCAGCAGATATGTCATTTTTTGGAGGTCGTCCATCTGGCGCGAGTGGACATTGTAATTAAAAGCTCCCCAAAATGTTTCCCACTCCATTATGTCTCCGTTGAACTTTGGAATAGGAATAGGTGGTAGATTCATCACCGGTGGATAGACGTTTGAGTCCCTTAGTTTCGTAGTATCCGTGACTTCCAGCGTTTTTCTTAATTCGATGAGCTTAGAAAGATAACGTTCCGCTTCGTCGAGGTGCTCTAATGTTTGTTCTACCTTTATGTTGACAGTCTGTTGCAGTTCCTCCTTTGCTTGAGTATTGGGGTTCTGCTGCAGTTGGTCCGCCATTATGGCATAGGCATCCAGTGCGGTCTGGAGACTGTTCCGATCATGCTCGATGGTCGTTTTTGCTTGTTCTATCTTGTTTTGTCGTCCAGTAATGTACTCGATCCTGCTAGTTTGTTCAGATGGCAGGTCTAGTGGCGTGTCTATTTCATCCTGATAGCTATTCAATGTGGATACGAGACGGTTAATTGCCTTCGTTAACAGCCCTTGACGAACTGATAAGATCGTTGCCATTCTTTTTCTTTTTGAGCGTTAATGTAACGTACTTGGTGGTGTTTTCCCGTGTTGAGGTTCGGCTTG
The DNA here is from genome assembly GCA_009735665.1 of Angiostrongylus cantonensis. Classification (NCBI taxonomy): domain Eukaryota; kingdom Metazoa; phylum Nematoda; class Chromadorea; order Rhabditida; family Metastrongylidae; genus Angiostrongylus; species Angiostrongylus cantonensis. Next base: position 458,344 of record MQTX01000153.1, on the reverse strand, counting down.
CCCTTTGAGTTCGAGTCGACTTGGCAAATGCACCAATGTAACGGCCACAGCGCAAGAGTACGAAGGGTTGTGAGAAACCTGTGAGCAATGCTTAAATTGAGCTTATGTTAACCCATACAACGCGATTACATGAGGACGAACGATAACAAAGTATTCGTAATGTGAGAGTTAAGAATTTCGCTTAATATTATTACACACAAATCAATTTACTTTAACAAGAAAGACGTAATTGAGCGGGTTGGGATCAATGATGGAGTTGGCAACGCCAATCTCCGAAGCGTCGTCGGGGCAAGATGGCACTGCTCGTGGGCGTGGCTACGGGCGAGCGAGCGGCGTTCCCATTGGCCAGGACGGGATATGGACGCAGCGCATGCACGCGGCGCTGTGGTGGCGCGATGTCCATCGATCCATCGATCCCTCGAACGTCTTGGTTAAGTAGATAGAGAATTCTATGTGATAGAGGAATTCTCTATAATATTTGCCTCCAACCGACTAGTTTGACACAAGAGCGATGGTCGATCCTGGTATTGAGTTACTCTTAGCTAGACTTCCCTAATGAAAAAGCCGGACTCCTTTTCGGCTTTGGAGACACTGCCGGGATTGAATTGCCTGCTCTGTACATCGCAGCCCGACATCCAGGAACACCTTCCAGTCATGATGAGAAGTTAAACGGCTGGATATATATATATATATATATATATATATATAAACATATATACACATATACATATAAAGTACTACTTGTTTCATTAGTTTTCTTGCTGGTCACTGAGTCGCTCGAACGGACTCTAGTGAAATCTGTATTCATTAGTTTACCGTGCCAAAACGAGTTCCAGTAGGCTAAGAGACAACAGAGTGTCACGCATTTTTGCATGTGATCCCTTATTGCTACTGCCTTTTCATAGAAGATGGCAACACCTACTCGCTCAATGTTCTGAAAAATAATGGAAACAATTCAGAGGAGCTTAGAGATGCATCGACAAAGGGCATTCCAGAATTTTCATCTGAATGCTAATCTAGGGCTAAGCGTTTGGTTGAACAGAGTAAAAGTGCTACATTTGGCTACCTTCTCATCAAAAACAATAAACGTAGATGGACACGTACGAAAATGTGTGGTGTTCTTCGTAGCCCAAGGTAAAGTAGTCGGCGACATTAAGTTTACTGATGGAATGCGTCTAATACCAATAGAAAGCAGTTGTAAGTGAACCAGAGGGTTTTCGTTAATAGATAAACAGAAAACGATAAAAGAACTTACTTCTAAGCCGCCTTAGAAATTGCTCCGATACACAATTGGCAAATGTGTTCTTGTGACCTTTCAATGCTTCCTTAACAAGTCTGCACCAGAATTTCCCTCACTTTTAAACAGATAAGCCATCCCATGAAAGACTATGAGTAAAGTTGTTCTTTTTGAGAAAAATGGACGATTACCACGATTTTCGGTATTATTACTAGCAATATAAAAGACAACGATATCAGCACTGAAGACTTCATTCAATTTGTAACTGAATGCTCCCCTTTTTGTAAGACATAGTTCAACTGGGATTTGGAAATGAACCAATACTAGTGAGGCATTCCTCCTTGTTATGTGGAAGAACTGCAAGCTGATGCACAACTAGAAGCTGCTTGGAGAAGTGTTATGAAAAGAGGAGGAAATGCGTCGAACTGGTAACATTAGCAATTGCCGTGTGAAGTAGCTGAATACAATGCTAACGGCTCGTTGAGAAGAATAAGAGCTAAGATTATCATGAAGCTTAGATTGAAATTTCCAATACTTTTAAAACTTCTAGCACCTAAGAAATTGAAAAGGATATCCCCGTGATCCAAAAGCAAGTGCACTTCACCAAGTAGAAATTCTCCAATGTCACTTGATTTCAGGCAACAAGATTTATTAAATCAAACAATTTTTGCGGTAAAGACATATTTGTTAAAGAGAATAGAAGAGGTGCTATGGTAGAAGGAGATGCGCTTGGTTACGCGGATATTTTTGGTATCAGAAATCACCGGGAAAGACGATTTAACGGTATTACCGCTCTAAAAGGTCTTGGAGAACGAATGGCTTGGTACGAATGAGACAGCAGGGTGGAAATGACGGAATGGTGCCGGATACGAATGACGACGGAACTTCATTGAAATATTAAAAAGTCAAAGTAAACATTGCTAATAGTAGGTTCATAAAAGGAATAAATTGACCTAACATTGAACCGTAGAATTTTTACACATAGAAGTAATGGAACTACTTTAATAAATATATGAAGGACCTACAAAGAGTTCTATAGCCGATCCGGAGTCCTCAACCAAGGTGCTAGTAGCACAGGTCATACCCGTTTCTGCTATCCAACAGAGATCAGCCTAAAAGTCCAAATTTTGCTTGAGGTCTCCAGATTTTTACTTAAAAAGGATGAAGCTCTCGGCGTTCTTCAATCGCTGATGGATGCGATATGCATTCGACTTCATTATGCATGGTTTGGAGGTAATTGAATGCATACCTGGCCTTTAGAATGACACGCGGTGGCCTACCGATTTATCGAACCAGTGCTGCTATCCTACCAGACAAACCTGGTACCAATTTGACGACCCGGGAGAGATGAAAGGCTTGGTGGGCCATGGGCACACGGATCGATTCCACGAGTGTGTTGCAAGGCGCCTCCGACCACGGCGCCACATGCGCCCTATTTTTAGTTAGGACCAAGAAAATTTCGACGGTGATTACGAAACTCCGTAACAAATATAAAACAACAGAAACACAGTGGTGATATTGGCATCAAAGCAATGCAATATCACTGAGACCAAGCAATAGTGGATTTCTGTTCGCATGCTGTTTACATGAGCTTTACGCCGAGAGCTTTATCCTTTTATCCTTTATGCTGTTTACGACAGTCGCTGCGAATGGCTTGAGAGCCAGTGAACACCAGCAAACGGCATTCTCCACTATCAACTTCAAATGTGAAAGCATTCGAATAAGCATACCTTTGACATGCTAAAAATTCCAGAAGCATAGTAAGTTATTTACTTCAATCCACCATTATGACTCTTTTTACTACCTTCCCACAAGCCGCTCCCACTCTAAGAAGTTTCTCTCTCATATGAAAGTGGAAACAGCTTTGCTACCTTTCCTCGATTGAAATATTAACCTTCACTTAAAAAAGAGGCAGAACAATATTCAATAGGGTGGAGTGGAATCAGCGCATTACTAAAAGAATGGAAGAAAGAGCTTGCAATGTATAACTTCACATGCACTGTCTATTATTTTTAACGGCAAGGTATTATGTGACAAACAACTGCAATTATCCTGAAATATTTACAAAACTTGGAACCTAGGCCAGATGGAACTGCCCGAGAACCGCTGGAAAGGGTCACCGCGGTTCAATTTTGGAGGGTAGATGTTTTGCAGACATCTCAGCATCATTATGAACAGTTAACACATTAGTGTTTGTTCTATTGACCGAATTAATAAAACGCTATGAGCCCATTTCTGTCCCTCAAATCTATCCAAGTAGGGTTTTTTTGTTTGCTATGTTATTATCATATTTACGCAGATGCACTGAGATCCTCCCAACGATTTACCGCCTCATCGTGGCTGGGAGGTGTTCCTGGGTGTCGGGCTGCGATGTACAATGGGACATTCATGTCTCCGGCAGGGTCTCCCAAGCTGAGTAGTCCGTGTTTCCAAGAATCCACTACAGTCTTAGTATCAAACTAGTCGCGTGGTTCAAACCTTCCTCTGATCCACAAGGGCGGCGACTGCCTGTGAAGGTGACGACCTTGGGCAGACTTTAGCCACGCTAACCTTGGGACTGCAAGGAGACATAATAGCTAAACGAGCAAAACTCTGAAAAATTGAGAATATGCTGGGGCAGACACATCTAGTAAGGATGGGCTGTCCAAGTTCCAAGTTCCAAGTGACCACGACAATGAATTAACAAATAACTGCTTCCTCTATTTTGCTCATGATCGTGCCCGATGGCCTTCCAGCCACTGTTGTAGCTATCGTAACAAAAAATGTCCGCCAACGCTTCGAGTTTCGTAGGTTAAGCCATCGTCGGGAAAAAAACGATCCTTCTAAACGCAGTTGAGTCGGGCATGGTGTCGCTGCCCTTTTCGACTAAGGCGCGACGCTCCTGGCATTCTCAGGCAGTACTTATAAAAAAGGATAAACGGCAGAACTTTCGGCGCTTATCAATTCCTAGTTCATTTGACTTCATTAAGCAACGTTAAAGGTGATTGAATGCATATGTGGCCTGTACAATGGCTTGCGGTAGTCTACCGATGTATCAAATTAATACTGTTATTCCCCCAAACAAGTCTGATACCCGTTTGCCGACCCTAAAGGAATGGGAGACATGGTGAGTCCAAGGAGAAAGCTCGAAACAAAGACCACATGTGTATTGTATGGTAACTCTAACCACTGCGCTGCATGCACCGAAGTAATAGGTAAAGCCCATGATAACTTGAGATGAATGCACTCATCTCATTTTAGTCCCATTTATTAGCGAAATCATACCATTGTATACCACTGAAAAAAAGTCTGGAATGTCTTAAAAGGTAATCAAGTTTGAAGCATCTAAAACCCGTTTCGAAGAAACGGGAAAGAACAGGTTTCAAACTGCACTTTATTTTAATGCAAACTGAATGTTTAGTTAGGTGTTCATATCTCTTGATGGAGAAACTGTGGAAATTTTAACACTTAGGATGCAAAGCTGGTCTTTTGAAAACTGCTGGTAATTTCTCGATGATTAGAAAACTTGAGGAGGCGAAAACATGGTCTCGGATTCTGTTAGAGCATTCCTAAGCCATCATAGAGGAGGTAGCTGCCCTTGTAGAATTCAAACGAAGAATGGAAGGCAAGCGTCCTCTAGTAGAATACTAATACATGGACATGTTTGTGGCGTACTGCTTGACAACAAGCTGCACTCACAACTTGAAAAGAGGTATATTTATCATTGATAGGTGGACATAACCATGCTCGCAACAGACTGTCACCTTGACCGATTGTCGCCAGAGAAAAACGTTGTGGTGACAGAATGACGATGGAAAATGGACCACTGAAGCAAAAAACAAAGCGCAAAGCCTTCGTCGTTGATCAATTCCCGATAGATGTGCCGTGCGTTCGACTTCACCAAGCATCCCTCCTCTACAGGTGATTTGAATAAGCATCTAGTTTGTACAGTTACTTTCATTGACCTATCTATCGATGCTTGAAGTCAGTGTTTCCTATACACGGAAGCAAATTTCGTACCATTTTGCCAAACATGGAAGGATGGAAGGTTTGGTAACCCCGTGAGGTGGGCACAGCGCCTGCGTTGCAGTGCACATCTAACCACTGCACTAAACGCGTTCCCCCATCAAGTTATTCAACTAAATATACTCATGAAACTGCAGAGATGTGAATTGTTGTATATATCAAGAAATGCAAGAAAGAAAATTGCGTTGTGTGATACTCCCTAGACCGATAAATGTCGAAGAAATGTATCGAACCACCTCCAAGGAGAGAAGGTGCAAGTGCGAAAAGAGGACAATACGCTATTTCCGCCAAATTTATCGAGTGCCGAACATACCAACCGCGCTGTGGGCCTGCTGCAATGAACTAGTCGCTCTTCTCGTTTTGGAAACACAGCAGTCTACTTGCCAATGTGAAGTCGGAGTAAAACAAATCACGGATCAAATCACGGAGCCTCCCTGTTAAGTATTTTGGGCATTATAACCATGGAAGTTTCCCATCCTATACCTGGTGAGAAATGTAGCATCACTATTCGTCAAAATGACGCCATTAGATCCTTAGTAACCTGAAACGTCTGTGTTTGTTGCACCGAAGATGGACAATGTTAAACGTACATTCTCCTTGGACGTAATTCCATAGGTGAAAGTAACGGAGCTGCAAGAGACCTTCTCTTCCACGTTAAGCAACTGCGCTGCAACACAACCCGTTTTGACCTTGAAATAAAACGCCCAACATTAATTAGGGTACGAATAGGACTAAATTAAGAGGTTCCTTTATTACCTACCTCGATACTGTCATATCCCGGTTGGCCGACATAGGCACATTGGAATATTTCATTACCAGTGGGCATGTTTTCTCTTCCGTAAATTTTTACACCTTCTTTCAGTTCCATGGTCCAAGTTGTTCCGTTTTCAAATGTTATAGTTCTGTTCATTTCCATCTCACCAATATTTAGGTAGCTGTCGAATACTCCGTGACCATCAGTTGGTACAGAAACGACGAGTAGAACGAAGATGACGACCATGTCGTTAGTTGAACCGCGTCGACTGAAACTTTACTCATGTTTTTAATAATGAAGGTTTGTTTTTAACAAAACGATAGGAAAACAATGATTGAAACTATTGTAACATTAGACGTGCCACTCAGCGGTTGTTCCACTGCGTAAAAATCAAAGTAAAAATCAATTAAAATTTAAAGCCCTCCATGCAGCACTACAACTATCCATTTCTCGGAAGGATTAGTTTCACGAATTTTCGTTCCTCTACACATTCTAAAGGGCGCGTGTCGCACATTGGTCGAAGGCGCCCTGTAACATATACGTGGAATCGATCTCCGCGTCCGTGGCCCGCCAAGCCTCCCATCCCTTCGGAGTCGAAAAATTGGTACCAGACTGGTCTGAGAGGATAGCAGCACTGGCTCGTTACATCATCAGGCCACCGCGAGTCGTTGTAAAGGCCAAATATGGATCCAAGAACCTCCAAACGATGCTTAGCGAAGTTGAATGCATGGCGCATCCCTCAGGCATTGATCAACGCCGAGAGCTTCTAGAGCTTTCAACTCCTTGTCAGTGTAATGGTTGAGGTATTTACAAAAGTTACAGAATGCAGTAGATAGTGCAACGGTCTTAAAGAATGTTACTTCGAGATCGAATGAGGTTTCTCACAACTTTAGTTACTGTTACTTTACAGACACTCCTGAATATCTCTTCCAACGCGCGATAGTTCATGAAGCAGAGTGAGGACCTGCTCTGAAGACAAGGTTTTCCAACGCCTATCTAAGTAATAAAACAAAAAGCTCTGGGCATTGATCAGTCCCAGAGGGATGCGCCATGCATTCGACCACATTAAGCACCGTTTAGAGGTGATTGAATGCATATCTGGCCTTTACAATGCCTCGTGGTGGCCTACCGATGTTTCGAGCCAGCGCTGCTTTCCTCCCAGACAAGTTTGGTACCAATTAGCCGACCTCGGAGACCTCGAAGACTTGGTGGGCCATGGGCTCACGGATCGATCCCACGCGTGTGTTGTAGGGCGCTTCCGACCACTGCGCCACACGCCTCCAACGTCTACCTAGGTACTCCAAATCCCTCTCGTGAGCGTTTCTTTTCTTTTTGTCTTCTACAAAGCGGTAATTGGTGTCGAAATTGCGGCTACATGAAGCTTGCAGAATTAAAGGGTATTTTCGAAGCGACTTGGCTTTAAAAAAGTTGTCAATCTATGCATATCATTTATCAAGTCACCTAAACCTAAATTTCTTCACTGCACTATTTATAATTCTAGTTTTCCCTAAAAGCCAGCATGAGATTACTACGTAGTATTAAATACTACTTTTGTTCCACTTGTCCTCCTGCCGGCCATCCAATGACTTCAACGCGAGCCAGGGTAGTTTCCATTTTGCTTCTCGATGCAACGGTAGCTCGGTGGATTCTTCTCGCTGTTTGGACTTTCAGAGCGAGCACCGTTTTTTAATTTAGGGCCATCATGATAAATTCTGACAATGCGATCACTAGCAGTTCTGCTATGCGTTTACAGTTTTATCGATTCCAGTCGCACACTGCTTCTGTTTCATTATCTCAGGAGATGGGAGCAAAGCCGTGGATGGATCGTCCTAGGAAGTGTAAACGAGGTCCTGACGTCAGAGGACGATCATGTTTATCTAGCAATACGCGAAGTTTCACGTAAGCGTTGCCTATTTTTTCCCTAGCCGCTGCAGCTTTTCTCCTCATTACTGTTCTTTTTCCTTAAAAGCTTCTCTTACCGCTTCCATGCAGAGTTTTGAGCCTTCCAATAAATACTGGTCATTGCCGATGACCTGCGCGAATCCATACTGGAGTGATAGCTCGAGTGTTCCTGAAGACAAGCGTCTCTCGGTGATTTTCGATCTGTCAGCCTTTTTAGAACTAACTAGAGGTGCTCAATAAGCCGGTCATGTTCTTCATTGGTGCTGTCGATAACGGCGTACTTTTCAAAAGCCGACTAAAGTTTTGAACAGATTCCGATTTGCGACTGTTCGTGGGACATAGTTTCTTCAATGTTGAAGACTCCTTTCCGTTATGGAATAGGAACAATTTGGTGCAGAAGAGGCGTGGGCTCAATGTCGTGCAAACTTCTAGGAAAACAACGGCTTCAACAAAACTTTGAATTGACTATGATGGGACTTATGTTGTTATTTTACTGTCGTCTGAGAGATTTACGCGGTCAACATTGGGAGATGGACTGCAGAAATTCAAAAGACCGTCTTTCTATAAACCTCGGCATATGTGCTCGCTCGGTGGTGACCCCGCTGCATGTCTTGCTCGCGACCCCATATGAACAGCACGTGGGCCAGTCCCACTCGTAACACCAAGGTGAGTAGCCTTTCTGTTCAATATGGTGTAGACCTACATTTGACCGTAACATCTGAGCCCACCATCTACTTAAATGTTTGATCTTCATTAATACTTTAGCCTTTTTCCACCGAAAAAATAAAGTATTCTAATATAAATACGTCCAGGCCCTGGGGAAGGCGAAATCGCCGAAACGTCAGCCATCGACCAACAACAACAACAACGACAACGAAGACCTATACCAACCTCAGAGCAGCTAAAGAAGATCAGTTTATAAGATCATAAATAAATAAATACTGCAGAAATTGTTGTTTACCATGAATATTCTCGTCTATCATGATAAACTCCGACAACCTCTCACCCTGTGTTCTTCAGCTGTTCGGACATCGATGTAAGCTCTTCAGACGTGTTTCTAATTTTTGACGGTTAAAGTTGTCATTGACATTGCTTCAAGTTTCACGCAAAAGTTTCCGCAAAAGCAAAGTTACCCCTCATTTCCCGTCAGCTTTCGCCGTTGAAGAAAGATGTCGCCGATGAACTAATGATTGAATCGGAAACATTTCCGCTTCTGTTAGCAGTGTTACTTTGCTTTTTCACTACGATCAGATGGTAAATCACTGTTAAATCTTTATTAGTGCGGTTCGATGTTCACAGCCTATGCGTTCGTCGATGTGCTTAAGCCCTTGTCACTACAAATGTTGTTGTAGTCAACATCTCTTCATCCCGGCAGCAACCAGTTCCCATACATTGACCTTAAATGGTTGATAAAAAGAAACCATCTATTCTACGTATTGCGCACATGCTAGCATCGTGATTATATGCTGATAGCGATGCGAAATGCAGAAATTTATAGATGAAAGGGGTTTGGCGCAAACTTTCTTGGAATCTACAGCAGAGGAAGCTGTTCTGAACCTCCAAAAAAGAGATATGTACAGGAAAAGCAACTTCAAGACCGAATTCCCGAGGAGAAAGAGGTGCTGGTCAGATGGTATTCACGGTTTTGTGTAGCAGACTTCCTATTATCCCTATTATCACTGCAATTGCGGTTAGATGGAAACATCCTAAAATCTTAATTTTAACCAACGTTATAAACAGAGGATAACCCTTGCAATAAAAAGTAGGTTAATTCAATAAGGAAATCCGAATAAACGTAGTTATTTCTAAACACAGGTGATGGGGTACACCTCATTTGATACAATTTTCCAGATGGCCTCAATATTTTCACAACCGCACCGTTTCACAGCAACCCTGCCAGGATTTCTGAAGCGCAGTAAACACGTTTCGGTAGGTGTAGGATTTAGAAGAGACGTATTTAAGAAATCCACTTAGTTATAAAGTATGGGAGAGCAAAGAAGTTTCTTCCACTTCCATATCACCTGTATCACCTGCAGCTGATCATCGAATGATTCGAGCGGGCCCCAGTAAATCCTATTTCTCGCTGTCGCGCGCAAGAGTTGCTCGGTGACATTTGCTCGATCTACGAGCTCGTTCAACATCATACCTAGATTCTAAGCTTTTTGTAAAGAACTCTGACCATCGCGCCGGTGGTCGTCCTACATTAAGTTTGGCATCCCAAGAAATCCTGAGAACTGCATGACCAGAATTCTACGACATTCAAGATGAAATGAAAATCCTCAGGCAACAACCGTAGCCACAAGTAAAAATTTGGAAGATCTTCGTGAACAGTTGATGCGAAGTAATGAAACGGATGTACGGTGTGCGGGGATCCGCACAGTACAGGTAAATACGGGTCATATAAAAGAAAGAAAAATTCTCATCTTGGAGACGATTTGTCCTTTCTAAGTCTTCCATTTGTACGGTCAATTAATTGTGCACTACTAAATGCTATAGTAACAACCTCGTGTTTGCTCACCAGGAACACCAGTGAAGGTTGAACACTGTTCACCCTTACATTAGGGTCTACGCAGTTTTCTAGCTCTTATATAATGCATGATGTTGTCGTCCCAGAGGTCATTCCAACTACGCCAGCAAATTGCTTAGCAAAATAACGAAGCTCACTTCCTATGGAAATGGACAAAAAACCTTAGTATAAATGTGCGCACCTCAAAAGAAATCCTTTTAAATCTTGTGTTGTGTTCAACGATGTCGTGAAAGTCATCCTGACGATCCAAAAGACGCGATAATGGAGACGCCCCGCCCACTTGAGGTGTAGGGGTCACAGCGTGCGGACTCAGCCGACGCCTATATAAGTGGTGCTCGGGCAGTGTCCGCATACCATTCGACAGTATTCTGCTATCGCCATGTCTGGTCGTGGAAAAGGAGGCAAAGGACTCGGAAAGGGCGGAGCGAAACGCCATCGCAAAGTGCTCAGAGACAACATCCAGGGCATCACCAAACCGGCTATTCGTCGCCTCGCCCGTCGTGGTGGTGTAAAACGCATCTCTGGACTGATCTACGAGGAAACGCGTGGAGTGCTGAAGGTGTTCCTGGAGAATGTGATTCGTGACGCTGTCACCTACTGCGAACACGCTAAGAGACTGTGTACGGAGTGTCTTCCATGACCTAGAGCTACTAACTGAGTTCGGCCTTACTAGTGACACTTACTTAGTGGCACGTGGTCGCTTCTCAACAAGGAAGTCGTCGGGCATCAGCATTCAGAAAGGCTTCTGAGTTTCCTTGGACGGGGAAT
>MQTX01000153.1:360771-408843 GCA_009735665.1 Angiostrongylus cantonensis | reverse complement strand
TTCAAGTATAGGATAGTATAGAAAAGAGAGAAGAGTATAGAAAGTATGTGATGTTTGTCACAGGCGTTACTGGATGACGGCTGACTAAATGGAGATGTAACGGTATCGTTTCCAAGTTTGGCTTAAATGCCGTAGCTGTTGTTTATCTATATTTTCTTGCCTATGCTGTTTTGTAGTTGAGAATACGTCCTCAATTACGGTTGGCTTTATGGAAACGGACCTTGGCCAAGAGCAACTTTCTGGCATCCGGATACTCCCTTAGCGCGTTCCACAAGTCGTTCTTGTTGAGCACGAACAGATCGGTATAGCCAACCGACCGAACGTTAGCCGTTCGGCGATTTCCATTTTTGCTACCTAGGAACTTATAGTTTAAACAGGAGAAAAATTTGCACTACCTATTTACATCACTATTCTGAGAGGTTAAAAACGCTAACCTGCAATGTTTAGAATGCTTAACTCTCCGAAGACAGCACCCTCTTGCAATGTTGCGAAAACCTGGAAAGTTTTGGCTTGTGGATGGAGGACAAGGACTAGCAGCAATCTTACTGTGTATCTTTAGCGCTATACACCTGCTGCACTGAAATTCACATTGATTTTTTCTTATAGACCCAAGACATGGGACAAACTAGCGTCAAAAAACATATAGGACAATAGAAAGAAGGGAACTTTGTGAGTTTACACATCCCACTGCGACGCAAGCCCTCTAACCTCCCGGGGTCGCAAATTGGTAGCAGACTTGTCTTGGAGGATAGCAACATTGCCTCGATACATTGACAGGCCACCGCGAGTCATTGTAAAGGCCAGATCTGCATCCAATCACATCCAATCGATGCTTAATGAAGTCGAATGCATGGCGCATCCCTCAAGGATTAACCACACCGAGAGCTTCATTTTTATCCTTTATATATCAATTTCACCATCCGACTATTACCATTCCTCAACAAAATTAATATTGACGCAAAAAGATCGATTCAAAAAGCAATTCCACATGCCAAAAACTATTAACGACAATCTATGAGAAGATCATACAAAAATTGAAGCAGAATAACTTAGGAGTAGGCCTAACCTGCAATGTTTAGAATGCTTAACTCTCCGAAAACAGCACCCTCTTGCAATGTTGCGAAAACCTGGAAAAGTTTTGGCTTGTGGATGGAGGACAAGGACTAGCAGCAATCTTACTGTGTATCTTTAGCGCTATACACCTGCTGCACTGAAATTCACATTGATTTTTTCTTATAGACCCAAGACATGGGACAAACTAGCGTCAAAAAACATATAGGACAATAGAAAGAAGGGAACTTTGTGAGTTTACACATCCCACTGCGACGCAAGCCCTCTAACCTCCCGGGGTCGCAAATTGGTAGCAGACTTGTCTTGGAGGATAGCAACATTGCCTTATAGAAAGTATGTGATGTTTGTCACAGGCGTTACTGGATGACGGCTGACTAAATGGAGATGTAACGGTATCGTTTCCAAGTTTGGCTTAAATGCCGTAGCTGTTGTTTATCTATATTTTCTTGCCTATGCTGTTTTGTAGTTGAGAATACGTCCTCAATTACGGTTGGCTTTATGGAAACGGACCTTGGCCAAGAGCAACTTTCTGGCATCCGGATACTCCCTTAGCGCGTTCCACAAGTCGTTCTTGTTGAGCACGAACAGATCGGTATAGCCAACCGACCGAACGTTAGCCGTTCGGCGATTTCCATTTTTGCTACCTAGGAACTTATAGTTTAAACAGGAGAAAAATTTGCACTACCTATTTACATCACTATTCTGAGAGGTTAAAAACGCTAACCTGCAATGTTTAGAATGCTTAACTCTCCGAAGACAGCACCCTCTTGCAATGTTGCGAAAACCTGGAAAGTTTTGGCTTGTGGATGGAGGACAAGGACTAGCAGCAATCTTACTGTGTATCTTTAGCGCTATACACCTGCTGCACTGAAATTCACATTGATTTTTTCTTATAGACCCAAGACATGGGACAAACTAGCGTCAAAAAACATATAGGACAATAGAAAGAAGGGAACTTTGTGAGTTTACACATCCCACTGCGACGCAAGCCCTCTAACCTCCCGGGGTCGCAAATTGGTAGCAGACTTGTCTTGGAGGATAGCAACATTGCCTCGATACATTGACAGGCCACCGCGAGTCATTGTAAAGGCCAGATCTGCATCCAATCACATCCAATCGATGCTTAATGAAGTCGAATGCATGGCGCATCCCTCAAGGATTAACCACACCGAGAGCTTCATTTTTATCCTTTATATATCAATTTCACCATCCGACTATTACCATTCCTCAACAAAATTAATATTGACGCAAAAAGATCGATTCAAAAAGCAATTCCACATGCCAAAAACTATTAACGACAATCTATGAGAAGATCATACAAAAATTGAAGCAGAATAACTTAGGAGTAGGCTTTAATCGTCGACATCTATACCACCTATGATTTTCTGATCATTTCCGATGTTCTTGCAAAAACAAGCGCTGACCAGGTGGGAGGACATTTGGCCAGTCTCGACAACACCACAGTAATCAAATGCTTTATTTGAAAGACTGTTCTTCCATTCAATCTTAAATGACCGATGCCCGTGAGAAATAGTTTCGTTTCCAATACTCCGTTCACGTTCAGTGGAACCAATATCCTTCAATCCGTGTTATTTGGACCAAAAAATCGACTGAATGAACGACTTAGCTTTAGAGGCGAGAAGAAGAGTGGGCATCTGTCTGAGCAGTTTGCGTGAGAATGGACTATCTAGTGAAAACAGCAAAGTGAGCTCCGTGCCACTTTTTGACTCTACAGTATGTAGGTGTTCGAAACTTTGATGCTACATGAGGACGAAAGATCAATCAGAGTTATTGAACGTGGTAGATGAGGCTAAGAGGATCTCACATTGTGCCTCTCAGAGAGAAAAAATTTGAACCTAAGATCGGTGACGATCAAAGATCACGCATTCTGCGTTACACGTCAAGATATGAAAAATTATGTGAGGCCTGCAATTGACGCGTCTTAATGGTAACCCTCACATTGTGCCTCTCAGAGAGAAAAAATTTGAACCTAAGGTCGGTGACGATCAAAGACCACGCATTCTGCGTTACACGTCAAGATATGAAAAATTATGTGAGGCCTGCAATTGACGCGTCTTAATGGTAACCATTCAGCAAGAAGAATCATGAAAAGATTTCACGAGATGCCAAACACCGAGCAGAAACACCACTGAGTCGACTGCCAGAATTCTTAACGAAGGTGCTTCAAGCAAATGTAAAGCTGAGAAATTGCTAATGACAAATTGTATCTACTAAGTCGTTCTTGTAGTGATAAGAACGGTTTGAGACTTTACTGGAGTGCGATCGGGTCATTCGATAATCAATAACAAGAGGGCGAAACAAATGTTAGGTGATATCTTTTGTACTAAGTGGTCAGCCTTTCGCCAAAAATGTCCCACGAGACGATGAACGAGCTATTTAGACACGTTTGTTCGTCTTTGTGTTCTTCGACAATAGGTTGCACTTTGTATCTAACTAGTAATACAGCAGCTATAGCTAGTGAAGAATGCATCGGTATGATTCATATATAACTTGCACCGACGAAAGCGAAAATTTGAAAGACATGTACATGGATACCGTAGATTTCGAAAACTAGGCATTGACGCGAATGTTTCAAACTTAACCAAACGTTTTTATGTTCTTGTTCAGCAAACATGAGGTGTTATTAAACTAAAAGTGCTTAAATGTCCACTCTCTTCATATGAAACTTTCATGTATACATCGCCTCATCTGCCGTGGCTTACCTTTTGTCCGTCGTCACCAACCACTTGTAACTTGCCTCTTTTCACAATGTACATCTCTCTACCGATATCACCTTTCCGACAAATGTAATCTCCTGGAGAAAACACCTGAAAAGGCGTCGTAATTTCTAATAAACCACGTCTTTTTATCATCTAAAGTCCCGAACTTTTTTCACATACTTGCAGTTGCAGCTTCAACACCAGCTCTGCCAGAAGTCCTGCTTCGCAGTCCTGAAGTTGATTTTTCATATTTAGTCATTAGGAAAAGACTTCGTAATCTTACCTGGAAAATTCGAACTTTTCTAAGAGTTTCGAAATGCACTTGCATGGCGATTTCGGCTTGCAACTTGTCAGGGAGCACTTTCAACACCTGCTGATCACTTAGAGACTGTTTATTCGCCCAGAGGTAATCGAACCACTTGATCACCCGCGCTTCTAACTATAAATACAAATCTCGTGCAAGAATGTCTGTTTCAATAGGCTTGTAGATATTTATAAAAATTGACCCTTTTCTCGTTTTTTCGTTTACTTGACACAAATTTCAACAAGCTTTGCGATTTTTCCAGATGGAGTAGCCATAGGTACACTAAAGCTGCCAGATTATGGTCAACATAGACTGTTCCCAGATGCAGAACTATGATTTGCATTGGGATTCATCTTCAGCAGATTCTACCAAGCTGAGAACAGAATGCCGACATTTCCATCCGAAAGCCCACCTATGAATAAACCAGTGCCAGGACACGATGCCATTCCAGTAACAACACAATCATTGGCAGGAAAGTGGTGAGGCAATAAGAAAGTCCTAGCACAGCATTCGAGACTGCAGGAAGAGAGAAATCATCCCAAATAGCAAATTATCAGTAAAATGAAAATGGTGCTTGCGATTGCACAATTATTCGCCCTCTATAGGGATAAACTTACTTGTTTGCTGACCCGCCGGAGCTCCATATACTGTTTGATTCCGTCCATTTTAGTCTGGAATTCGGTCCTAGCTGCGCTCATGTTGGAAATCATGCTGTAAACGAATAAAATTAGCGCCAACTTTTTGTGGAAGTGGGAGAGTTAGAAGAGGAAAGTTCTTCTACCTGCCGACGTTACCGACGATTGTAGCGAATATAAGCACTCCACACATCAGGTCCAAAGTAACGAAAAGATATTCGATATTTTGCACTGGTCCAGGAACCTTTACGACATAAATTTTTTCCAAACCAAGGAAACACAAATAAGTGTGGAGGGATTTGGATGGTTGGAGTCACCTCGCCAATCGTTGTAAGAATCAAAGTCGACCAGTAAAAGCTGTAGATATACCGCCGAAGAAGAGTATCCTTGACGTTTCTGCAAAGTTTCTGCAGAAATAAATTTGTTTCTTCAAGGTACAACAATTAGTAGTTTCTTAAGGTAGAGATTATTTCTAGCTCGTAAAATAATCAAAAGAAAACTGTCCTTGTAGCATAATAAGACCAAAGCAACGATTTTCAGTTGACCATAACAAGAGAACAAGCAAGAAACAGAAATTGAAACTCACTCGGGTAAGCTCTGTTTGTTGAGAGGTCCATATACCCAGCCGTCTGTTCCTAAGCCGATCATCTCCGAGATCCAGAAATAGAAGCAAGCGTTCCAGTGAATTATCACGATTATGTACCACACGACACACAACACTCGAAATGCATTTGGCATCGAACTTCTGAAAAACGTCCACCGTGAAACATGATTCAATCAAGCGAAAGAGGAAAAATATGAATTAGACGCAATAAAAGACTAGTCACTGAATTTGCTCAAGCGTCAAATATCGGCGACAAAGGATTGCATAGACTAAGCAACTACAAATTTTTTGCTATCATGACGAGCTAACTCAATACTTGGGTGTCAATTAAGTATTCGGTACTACTTGATACTTGGTACTTAAACGGTACGTCCTCAATGATTGTGCGGACCCCAGTATAATTTCAATTTTTCGGATTAAGCCATTGTGGTTCCCTGAAATCCCGAGGATAGCCTGGCCAAAGCCTTCTTCAGGTCATTACCGCGATAAGTAGTCGCAGCTCGTGTGGATCAGAGGGAGATTTACCACCATGCGACTTTGATACCAGGACGGTGATGGATCCTGGTATTGGTTTACTCTTAGCCAAGCTCCTTGATGAAAATACCGGATGCCTTCTGTTTGGGGGACCTTACCAGGTGATGAATCCACCGCTGTACATGGCAACCCGGCACCCAGGAACAACTAGCCACGATGATGCTGCAAAGTGTTGGTAGAAGTGTCCGGTTATGATACATTACCGAATTTGCACCATTTCAGCACAAGTATGAAGATTATTCGATTACAAGATCGACTTTATATTAACCTCGGCGTTGGATTATAAATATGCGGTTTTCTTTCTCACCAATCGCGAGGTTGTTATACAGCACACGTTTACTCCCCTCCTCCACCAGGTTTAAGCCTAGTAGGAGATATTGCCGAAAAGTCAACTACTGTTTTGTTGTATGTGTTATTTGTACGGAAGTAAATACGAAACCATCGAAAGGTCCGAAACGGAACTCCTAAAACTTAATATTTGGCAATTCACTTACAGGCGGGCACTTCGTTTCGCCTTCCTCTCAGCCGCAGGATTCAGTGCCGGTTTGTGCTCCCAAGACCAATCCCGCTAACGGGTGATTGCTCATAGCACCTGTGGATTAGAACATGGCAGAGAGAAAAGCAAAATTAAGGACCCACCTGGTGTGGTGGTGAGCACATTAGCGCCCGGAAAGGGTAGTAGCGTATTCGGTCCCCACCGCGTACAACCCCGGTCCAGAGTTTTACAAAATATCTCAGCATCATTGTGCTTGTATTTCACATAATACCCTGTTGCGAAAAATTGTAGTAGGCCGCAAATAAAATGTTAACACAGTCATCGATTAATTACGGAACTAAAACATCTACTGATTGGTTTGATTCCTTACCTAAAGCACTTACCTACTCAACTGAAATTGGAGCCGATATCTTGAGCACATTAAGCATTTTAAGCACCATTTCCAAGACGGTAAAATAACATCTGGAGAACATGTGGGACCCATTGAAATCTAACTTCGCTATCTCGAACTTTGAGAAATATCAGTAGTCGTGGTCCGGTAAAATATAAAAGTGGAACGAAGAACACGAAAATGGAACGACGAGTAGAGCGAAACAAAAGGTTGACTATGTGATATGAACGAGATGAGCAATTAAATGATCTCGAGAGGGCTGTGCTATCTACCTACGAAGTGAGTGGATGAGCTAATTGATATTATTTCAGGTGTAGGACATGATACCTCGAAGATGTCACGAAATAAAACATCTCCATGGAGGACACTCGAGAGGCAACGAAATGGACGTCAATAATGGCGATGTTGCGTGATTCGTGAATGCTATCCAAGTATCTAAGGGTTGAAAACATTTGTATGACTGCATAACACTGACAAGAATTATATTTGTCGTCGCGTTAAAGGTGGAGCCCATCAGGCCATTATGCTGCTTACGAAACGTAAGATGAACTAGTTACTTATTCTGGGTTACGGCAAAAATACAGTCGGATCGATCATCACGGTTTCACAAATGTATTAAAGGTTCAAAACGCGGAATCACCTACCTTGTCTCTGTCCGTTCAATGCAGTCACGAACCCTGTCCAATCGAAACAGCCTATTCAAACGTACCACGGGGAATGGACGAAACCACGAAAACGGCCACGGCCAACCTGCAGTTCATTGTGATAATACTGAAAGAATGCAGGTGTGATGTTAAGCAGAAACAGCAGGCAGCGTTAATGTAAATTTCCATTGAAGTCAACAGCAAGCTGTCCTTCCTCACTACTTTTTCAGTTGTGCTGATTAATGAGGGAGCAGAGCTTTGTTAGTTTTCCTTTGAAAATGGCCGCAAAGATGTGGAAGAAGGCTCTATTACTTACCTGGATACTTGGACGGCCCCTCCTCACTAGTTATACTGGCCCCAGCACATAGTCACCTTGTTTCTCTTGATTCCCGAGATTACCCTGGCCAAAGTCTGCCCCAGGTCTTCACCACCACGGGGAGTTTCGCCCTTGTGGATCAGATGGAGATTTGTCACAATGCAACTATCTTGATACTAGGACTGTGGTGGATCCTGCTATTGGTTTACACTTTGCTTGGCTTTCCGATGGAAACGCCGGACTCTTTCTCAGCTTGGGAGAGTCTGCTGGAGGGATGGATCCCTCTGCTGTACGTCGTAGCTCAACACACAGGAACACCTCCTAGCCACAATGAGGCGATAAACCGTTGGGAGAGAAAGCACTATTAAAAAGAAAAATGAGTACTCACCCAGAATATAATCCACAGGTATGATACTTACTACATCGTACTTGAACTGTTTGCTCGCATAGTATCTCTTTTTGATTTTGTCGATATCCCTAACGACGAGACCTTGTTCCAGAAAACCTGGAATTGCTTACTTCAAGAAAACAGTGTTATAATATCTCTAACCTAGGTAATCAATTTTTTAGGACAGAAAGCAGAAGACATATGTCGTCACGTCGGTTTCTTTGTCTTTTCGCTTGAAAAAATTTGGGAATTAGAAGGCGGAATAGAGAAAAGGGAGTAATCATTCTTCAATCGAAAAACCCTACCAGTGCGTGTGCGGAAAAACATATCTATACAGTAGATTAAGTCCATGATCAGATCGAATATCGCCCAGAGTAACCGAATCCACCACCAACGGGACCATCCCATATCGAGGTATTGCTCCTGCGCTGGCATCACCTGAAATTCCCTTCGCTTTTTATCCGTTTTCTGCATTTTTAGGCTCTCTTGTTCTAAGAATTTTTTTGTTCCAGAATCCCACGAGCTAGACGTAGGTACCCCTTAAAAATGTTGAAAGTAAAGAGCCTCTGACCGAAGGGATGGTGCTGTCCTTTTGTCTCGAATGAGCCCAACCAACTAGGCACGTCCGGAGTACGAGAGGTACGAATAAAGACTACTGGTCCCGCTTGAGTCAACCGTTGATAATGGGATTACAGAAGACATGATACATAGTGATCCATTGACTCTACTTTTCTTTTCAGGATAAGTGCTAAATCTTAGAGAGGAATTTTCGATTTCAAATGGCTAGTAGTCGTGCGATGTTGTTATTTTAACCGGTTTCATATATTCTGTTGTCAGTATAAAAGTAAAAGCTCTGAGGAAGTTTACATGTTTTGACGGTAAACGTGACAAATATATGCAAAGCTGAGTGAACACTGACGGACTGCTTACGAATTACAATAAAACTCGAACTTCATTGGTGGCTGCTAAACTTCATCAGGCTCGTGTTGCCCAGTGGTTGGAGGCGCCACTGCGACACACATGTGGAATCGATCTCCGCGCCCATGGCCCACCAAGCATTCTATTCCTCCGGGGTCGCCAAACTGGTACCAGACTTGTCTGGAAGGATAGCTGCACTGGCTCGATACATCAGTGGCCACCGCAAGTCATTGTAAAGGCCAGATATGCATTCAATCACCTCCAACGATACTTAATGAAGTCGAATGCGCGGGGCATCTTTCAGAGACTGATCAATGCCGAGAGCTTTATCCTTTATCCTTTTAAACTTCATTATAAATTCATGTATCAATAAATGTCTATTTTTTATTCATTTGTTGCTCAATGCTAGTAATTGGCCCATTATCTAGGAGCTTTCTATCTGTCCTGTCTCAGTGCCAGTGCATTCTTACTGTTGGTTTCTTCAAATTTAGCCATTTTCGTTCTTAGTCAAGAACTATTACAGTCCGATATGTGGCTTATGTATGGGCTGATGATTAACACATTTGCGACAACTTTTCCACGAGACAACACAAATCTCTTCGTAACGTACGGTACGGGCTATTTGTGACTCACGTCAGTGTTCCATCCAGATAGATCAAAAGTCTTTCTCATCAGTCTTCTACACTTACTGTGTTGGAACAATAAGCAAAGAGTCGGCAACGAGACTTGTAAATTCTAGTATAGAAAATAGCTCTTATAGGATAACATCTGGTACGAGATGTGTTGCGGAGTAATTGTCGATTTATAGATAAAAAAAGACTTGATGTGAAGAGAACAACCGCAGAGACTCAAAAACAAACAGCGTAAGAGAATATGGCTATCATGGCATGTTCTACGACCACTCCACTGATTAGCGGTAGGTAGTAAAGGTGGTGTTGAGCTTTGAAAAAAAAAAGAGAAATGAATGACACCTGCATGTTCATCAGCTGGTCGTTGGTGCACTCACGGGTGATGTTCCTGCCTGACGAAGAGTCCACACAGATGGCTACGGCGGTAGGCCCTATCAGATCCACGAACACCTGTCTGGCGATCACGAACAGCAAGTTGTAAACGAATGCAACGGAAACCTGCAACCATCTCTTTCCACTGAGTGCTTACGCCACCGTGGCTGATGAAGGCCTGAGAGTACACAGAAATTTTTCTATGAACTCCGTTGTTTTCTTTTTCGAGTCCATGAAAAATAGTGGAGGAATACAAAAAAGCAATAAAAAAACTTAAATGGAGAAAAAGGAGGAGGTTTTATTTTATGATTTTCTTAACTAATCACACTCGGGATGTTAAACGCATTGCAGGAAGACCACCGACTCGATGGTCAGAGTTCTTCACGAAAAGCCTAAAAGAAAGATGTGATGCTCGACGAGTTCCTAAAGCAAGCAGAACCCACTGGGCTACTCTTCCACACGCGATAGGGAAAAATGGAAAAATTACTGGCGTCCGCTCGAGTCACTCGACGATTAACGGGATACAGGTGATAGGTCACCAATTCAGAAGGTAAAGACTGAAGTCGTATAAGCGTAACATAGATTTATAGCAGAAATAACGTTCCGCTGTATTATTGTTATTGTCATTGTCATTCGTGTTATTATTAATACTGCTTGTATTAATGGCGCATACGGCGCAGTGGTTGGAGGCGCCACTGCGGCGCGCACGTGAAAATGCGCCCATTGCCCACCAAGCCTTCCATCCCTCCGGGGTCGGCAAATTGGTACCAGACTTGTCTGGGAGGATAGCAGCACTGGCTCGATACATCGGCTGGGCACCGCGAGTCATTGTAAAGGCCAGATATGCATTCAATCACCTCCAATGATACTTAATGAAGTCGAATGCATGGCGCATCCCTCAGGGATTGATCAACGCCGAGAGCTTTATCTTTTTTATTATGTTAACCTTTTATTTGCTACCTATTATAATTTTTCACGGCAGGGAACAATGTAAAATACAATCACAATGGTGCTGAAATACTCGCAAAACATGGACCTGAGGCTAGATCGAACTACCCTTCTCAAGGGCTCGCGTATTACACACTGCACCACCGATACTCTTGATTTGCGTTTGTCTCAACCGAATTTTTACGTAACGCTACCATCAGTAATCACTTGTTAACCATTGTTATTATCGTTTAAAAAAAGACCTTAGGCGCATTCCCTTCTGTATTCTTTCGCTCAGTAACATAAACCTCGATTGAAAATTGTTAGAAAGAACGCAGCAGAAGATATAACAAGCTGTACTGGATATTTGCAGAAGGATTTACGTCGGTATAAGCAGAAAACATTGCAAGCGTCTCGAGAACGATGTAGTGCGATGAAGTGCTGTCGGAATCTGTTCGACCACGATATTCCACTATCCACCCTGACGAACGAAGATAACTCCATCACACATCCAGAAATAATACGGGAAAGTTCTACGTCGTATCCACTTCGCATTACGAGTCTCAACTCACGAAATAAAAGCTGGATGAAAATAGCCCAGGAGTCTATCTTCTAAAATTCGAGTTGCGATAGAAAGCGTGAATACTGGTACAGCTGCAGGACCCGATAATGTCACCACAAACCTTTTTCGAGTTCGAGACAACAGATTACATGTACTTTTCGCAGCCCATATGTCATCTTATCCTCAGAAGAAGACAATCCCAAAGATGAGATCATCCCCATCAATTGATGTTTCGTTACAACAATGTGTTAGAAGGTCAACAAGCAGTGAAACCACGTCTGGGGTTCTGAAGGACCTTATTGTCACTTGAAGAGAACGACACGTTGACGACATACCCACAAAACTCGGTCCTTGTTCTACGTCTGCAAGTGTTTAGCATTCTCCTCATACGACGTTAATCATTTTATCTACTGCTATCCACATCAATTCGCACGTGGCCATCCTGAGCCCCATTTAATGAAGGGGACCTATGAAGAAAGAAAACTACCACTGGAAGCATTGACAAGTAGACTGCTTCTAGAACACATCTATTCCTCATCACACTAACTTATGTGGGATTCTCTCAGTTGGTCTGATCATCCTGCAGCTCCAGTATTCATTTCAAAATAAACGCTAAGATTCGTAATGAAAAGAGCTACAAACTCGCTATTTTTGTGTTATAACTTCTATTTACTGCTTATTCTTTTTCAATGGCAGGATATAATGTGAAATACAACCCCAAGGATCTTGAAATATGAGCAAAACTCGGAATGTCAGATGAAATGTTCGAAACTGCGATTATGCTTTCCTGGAACTCAAGAGCTACACAACACACCAAACGAGAGCTTTGTTTTGCTTTCTCTTAGTCGATTTTGTACTCCAGCTATACTAACAGCAATCACCGGTCAATGGGAAATGACCTATGGAGCACAAATTGGCAATGAAGCCAGGTAAGCTGAGCTATTTAAAATTCCTGTAAACAAATTGTACGTATGAATTGAATGAATCATTCAGGTGCAGGAGACCGGATAAGAGATGCTTTTAGGAAAATGAAATCATGAAAGAAACAATCTTGCTGTGGTTCTGTTCACGTCTTATCTCTTTCACCAAAGCTCAAATTAAGAAAGATAGCAAATCCTTGATGCAAGTGGGATTAATCTAGTACAGAGAGTGAACATATAGATCGACCATGTCGTGAAAAACGGATGGGGCTCCCTTAACACCTCTGTAATCTCATCGTTCTACAAACATTTTCTGTTTTATCTTTAGGATAAAATCTAATCCGCCACAGTGACACTTTAAAAAGACTTCAAATGTAATGTTAGAGGTTCCCTGAAATACAGGCTCCATTGGTCGCTGGTTCATGTCTCAGACATTCCAAACCTTCCATCCCTCCGAGTTCTGCAAATTGATACCAGACTTGCCTAAGATGATAGTAGCGCTAAGTTGATGGATCGACGGGCAACCACAAGTTATTTTATTGGGCCAGATATGCATTCAACAAACTGCGATTCTTGACCATGACAAATGCGCAGCGCATCCTTCAGGAATTGATCGATGCCAAGTGCTCTAGTCCGATTCCTGTCCGGAAAGAAAAATCGCTTTATCAGAGCCCTTTGTGCCCTTTTAAGGAGTGCCGGCAAACCGAAAAATATAGAGATTCTTGCAGTAATATCCAAGATCAACTTTCTGTACTACACATCCATTTAAACTTTGTGGGGTAGACCTCCACGTGGAATACTCATTGGAAGACTCATGGCAAGTAGCGCTGAAAAAGACGAAATGGGCTGAAACGGCAGATTTTGCGAATAAAGAGTGTAAGAACTACATCGCATGTGCTTCTCGAGAAAGTAGCGAATTAAAATTCTCTT
This sequence comes from Angiostrongylus cantonensis, assembly GCA_009735665.1. Taxonomy (NCBI): domain Eukaryota; kingdom Metazoa; phylum Nematoda; class Chromadorea; order Rhabditida; family Metastrongylidae; genus Angiostrongylus; species Angiostrongylus cantonensis. The sequence continues at coordinate 395,482 of MQTX01000153.1, read as the reverse complement.
CTAAGATGTTCTATTTGGAAGTAGAACAATGAAGAACAGAGTAGCTGCAATATTAATTCCCTTCAAGTTGGAATACGTGAGCTGAACGCACTTCTGGAAGTCCATCGGGAAGAACGCTTCGAAGCGAAATGTTGTGGTACAGCTAAAAGAAGCCTTGTAAGATTGTCTATTACTTGTCTGACGCCTTAATGTTACTCAAATAGACAAAGTACTCGACAGAGTCGGAACGGACGTGCTCTTTCTGCGCTCGTCGGCGGTAAAGTGGACCCGTTCTACAAGAGATACTGTGGCAATTGTTATTAGCTCCACACTATGAGGGTACTATTGCCGCTTACCATCCTCATTAGAGGGCTAGCCCGATATGGTGACACTGTCTCAGCAAAGGTTGTCAACACCGCATTGCACAACATGGCGAAATCGTACGCTCCGGAAGAAAACATCATCTTGTCGGCACGAGGCATGAGTTCAGCGACGAAAGGAAGAATGAATGGGAAGAAAGTGAGGCTGATGAGAAAGGTAGTACAGCATTGAAGACATTCGGACTTTTCCTTGTATATAAAAACGCTAGTGTCCCCAAAGAAGACTACCGAACAAGTAATCGTACGTACTTGGACTCAAAGTATCCAAAGTTGACAGCGTTTCAGAGTCAGGACGTAACACTTAAAAATGTCGCTATTACTTAAGCACACCATTTCCATGGATGATATTCGGAAATGTACTGAACCAACGGAAATTGAGTGTGCTATGACCTAGATGGCTCGTGAACGTGGCTCATGTTATACTCTACATGACCATCTACGTATAAACTTCTTCGTCGCCCCTAAAATATTGTGGATGGAGAGGATCGAATGTAAACATGGTTTCCGCAACTCTTTTGTTCTCTAAAAAGACATTTGTATAAGAGCAGTTCACACTGGAAACTTACCTACATTTACATAAACTGACCATTCTCGCATGTTACAGAGATCCGAGTAGATCTTCATTTGATTCCTCCCGTTGTAACCGTAACCCACCCAGGTAATCTGCTTCGTCTGGGAGCTCAGTGAAGTATTGAAAATCTGTGGTTTTCTCTTCTTACTAACATGGTGAATGTGGTTGTCCATGCGCTTCTGTGCAATCCCCGCACACTCGTGTTACGGTGTCCGACGTAGTCGCCAGTCCATGTGGATGAGAGAATGTTTGCTTTGCTTGACAACGATTTTCATAGGACGGAAATTATTCCTACGATTGATCGAGCAGTAAATCAAAGATGATGTAACAAACCGGAAGCCGATAACAAGCTCAGAGAGACAAATTTAGCACCTGGGATAACAAAATCGTCGTAAGTTTTTAGTATTTGTACAATCAAAGAACTAGACTACAAAAATGTGCTTTGAAAATACTCCTTATGTTGATTATTTCATGACACTTCCGTTTACATTCATGAAATATTGTGATATTTGTAGAATAGAATTTGCCTTCAGCCAAAATGCTGGCGGTGCCAAGATTTTAAATCGGTTTTCAAAGCCAAGGTTCATTATCAGATGAAACCTTTTCCTTTCATTAATTGTCACCAAAAATGTCTCTTAATAAGTGTAAAATATTTTAATATAGAGTTGTTCCCTTAATAGGAATATCAATGTTCTCCTTCGAGTGTGTTAAACATGTTCACTTGAAGTAAATCAATGTGTGACATACAACGACTGTCCAGTAGTAGTACTTGTCTTGTGAGGCATCCACGGTCCACGTGCCCAGAAACCTTCGCAGACGTGAGCCTGAATAAGAAACTCTATGTTGACAATCAATGAAGATACAAAGCGGTGCAAATGTTGTGCTAGTATAAATGCTCTGCTTCGACAGGATTTGTCACGATAGACGACTTAAGGGAGGGATACGCCATACATTAAACTTCACTAGGCATCGTCTGAAGGGGCCAAAATGCTGGCGGTGCCAAGATTTTAAATCGGTTTTCAAAGAAATTGAAGCCAAGGTTCATTATCAGATGAAACCTTTTCCTTTCATTAATTGTCACCAAAAATGTCTCTTAATAAGTGTAAAATATTTTAATATAGAGTTGTTCCCTTAATAGGAATATCAATGTTCTCCTTCGAGTGTGTTAAACATGTTCACTTGAAGTAAATCAATGTGTGACATACAACGACTGTCCAGTAGTAGTACTTGTCTTGTGAGGCATCCACGGTCCACGTGCCCAGAAACCTTCGCAGACGTGAGCCTGAATAAGAAACTCTATGTTGACAATCAATGAAGATACAAAGCGGTGCAAATGTTGTGCTAGTATAAATGCTCTGCTTCGACAGGATTTGTCACGATAGACGACTTAAGGGAGGGATACGCCATACATTAAACTTCACTAGGCATCGTCTGAAGGTAATTGAATGCATATATGGCCTTTATAATGATTTGCGGTGGTCTACAGATTTATGGAGCAAGTGTTGCTGTCCTTTCAGACATCTGGTACGAATCTGCCGTCCCGGAGGGATGGAAAGCTTGGTGGTGTAGGGTGTGGGGATGGATTCTATATTTATTGTAGAGCACTTCTGACCACTGCGCCACACGCGCCACTATAGAGGACTTGCTATTATATATTCATGACCAGGCATATTTATTCTCGCTGTCAGAGAGTCAATTGAACATGGTACGAGATGAGATCAACATGGGTGCTTCCTGATTCAGCGAAGCCATCGACTCATCTATTGAGACAACGACCAGAGGAATGAACTTGCCATTACAGCTTGAACAAATTGTTCTGTCATTAGAAGAAAACCTCTACGGAAGAAGATTTAAATCGGAAACGACGAAACATGGAAGAAATTCAAACTCCCTTCATCTTTAATCCATCTAACACCTAGTAAATATTCAAACAGATGAATAGTGAGTGATGTGTTTGCTACGTGAGTTTCGAATTTTTGAGTAGATGAACGCTAACACGAATGAGCGCTGCTATGGCTTCGTCCAAGCGAAGAATATCCAACCGTTTTCTCTTGACGCATCTCAGGTCCATTATTTAAACCACAATGGGAGAGTCTTGAACCAGTCAATGATACTCCGCATGACAATGTTCCCGCTTAGACAGAGTTGTTTCTAAATGCGTCGTTTTCTTTCTCAACAATCGCGAGGTTATTAAACAGCATGCGTTTACTTCCATGCAATGATACACATACAACACAATCGTAGCTGACGTTTCGGCAGAATCACCTTCTTAAGAGCCTGGAAGGGTACACTAATACGCAATTTACTAGGTCAAACACTTCAACAGCACAAACAGAGAGATGATTAATTAATTCCATTCCTCTAATTCCGTATTGGTACACACGGAAGGAGGAATCACGCGACTTGGCTCGGCAAATAGCCATCTCCTATGGCTACAAAACGATAACCCGACGAGATATGTTTAAAAAGAGAGCGACACCCCAGGAACAAACATTTGACCAGAAGGAAATCCCGTTTATGCTGCCCTTTATTAGCGACGAGCTAAGTATAGCTAAGGGCGCGTGTGGCGCAGTGGTTGGAGGCGCCACTGCGACGCGCACGTGGAATGCGCGCATGGCCCACCAAGCCTTTCATCCCTACGGGGTCGGCAAATTGGTACCAGATTTGTCCGGGAGGATAGCAGCACTGGCTGGATACATCGGTAGGCCACCGCGAGTCATTGTAAAGGCCAGATATGAATTCAATCGCCTCCAACGATTTTTAATGAAGTCGAATGCATGGCGCATCCCTCTGGGATTGATCAACGCCGACAGCTTTATCCTTTTTTAAGTATAGCTATAAAACAGTGCCTAAAAAGGGCAGGTGGAGAGGAAACGGTTGCGATAGTTGAAATACCACCCAATACTCTCCGTCGTCAGTTAGTTCGTAACGGCCTGTATGACCGTCTATGTGAAAGAGGAAATTGCGTACTTTGCCCTTTGGGCAAGAACGGTGATTGCACGAGTTCAGGTACGATATACCTGATCTCTTGCGGTACTTGCGGAGGAGAATATACGCATAAAAGAACACCTAGATGACAAACGAAAAGCAAGAAGGCACGCCACTAGGCACTCATGGGATACAAAAGCATAGCGGAGACGATTTCGATATAAAAGTCGCTATCCTCGCACAGGATCCTAAAACACCAGCGCGCAAGCTTCTTGAGGCTTTTTGGATAAATACCAAAAACCCTGAAATGAACGGCATGGTGGAATGCCCCGACATCACACGTGATCTCGCCCGTACCTTCGTATCGAGCGTTGATGGGAGAGGTGCAGTCGTCAACCATATGCGGCGCTGCTGCTCTTCCTCAGATGAAGGAACGTAGAAAAACGGTGGGTTTTTCGATGCAGAAAGTCGATCTTGGGAAGAGTTCTTTATGCTAACACGCCTATCAGTTCCGACTACTGAACTAGGATATACCGATATGAATTTTGACGATAATCTCTACTAGTTGTGAGAAAAATGGACGTTCTCCGTGTGAAACTCATAAACGGGCCAAATTTAGTAGATTGAGGTGCAGAAATTAGGTATAGTTGGCTGTTCAGAAGCCTCTTCAGGTGCCATGGCGACTTCGGCAGTTGTGGTCTCGTTTGATTCTCCACAAAAGAACAACGGGAAGAAATCGGAGCCCATGAACAGATCGCTCACTTGCTGCTGTACTTGCATCTGAATGTGTTCTTGGTAGACTTTGTGCTTCTTCTCGAACATTTTCAGCTCGTAAATTTCGGTTGGTGTTTGGTCACGTGCATAAGTTTGGCCGACGTAAACCTCGTTGTTTGGAACCATGCATCCGTCAAAGAAGAGCTAAGTGGTATCGTGGGTGTAGCAGGATGGTGGCTTTCTCGGTGCCTTTGGAAGATCTTCGGAACTAGTTTTCAATGACATCATCCTCTTTCCAGCCATACGTGCCTTCAAATTTTCCTGACGTTGTTTAACGGCTTGCTTAAGGTTATCTTTGTATTCGGCCATCTGGTTCTGATAGTTTTGCAGTTCCTGCTGTTCGATTGGTGTCTCTCAATTTGAATCCGTTTGCAAAGAGCACATTTCCCGTATTGACACACCCGGTAGAGCTGCCGACTCCACTGAGAGCGATCGTTGCAACGGTAGGGCGTTTCTGCCTAGGAGCAGCAGCAGTGATGGCGATCAAAGCGCAAACAAAGAGCAGCTTCATCTGTAGAAACTGGGCTTAATCCCAACTCTTCCTTCCCAGAACTTCAGAGTTTTGTGGACAATAAAGTGTAGATTCTAATCTTTTCTATCTTTACTACAAAAGCTGCGTTACAACTGACCTCGAACATCCCAAAGTTGTTGACAAAAGAAGTCAATATCTTTGTATAAACTTGACCTAGAAATCGTGAAATGGACGAATGCTGTCGAATTCCGAACTACATGGACCTTTAATGCATTCGTGTTTCTGTTTTCCAAGAATTAAGCACAAAAGGATAAACAAACTTGACCTAGAAATCGTGAAATGCACGAATGCTGTCGAATTCCGAACTACTTGGACCTTTAATGCATTCGTGTTTCTGTTTTCCAAGAATTAAGCACAAAAGGATAAAGCTCTCGGCGTTGATCAATCCCTGAGAGATGCGCCATGCATTCGACTACATTAAGTATCGTTCGAAGTGATTGAATGTATATCTGACCTTTACAATGACTAGCGATGGCCTACTGATGCATCCAGTCAGTGCGCTGCTATCCTCCCAGATAAGTTTGGTACCATTTTCCGACCCTGGAGAAATGGAAGGTTTTTGTGGGCCATGAGCGCGGAGATTGATTCCGTGTGTGTCGCAGTGGAGCCTCCAATCACTGCGTCACACACATTTCCATGAATATCCAGATCAAGCCTCAACTGTTCCATTACTTGAATACATATTTTGCTACACTGAGCTCTCATATACATAATGTAAGCGATTAAATAAAAAGCGCAAGTGAGTGGGAATTAAAAGCGTACCTTCAATTGGCTGCTCGTCCGTAGTCGGCAGTGCAGTCGGTTCGGAGACATTTCCGTCCCGTCCGCTCTTGGCCGTCTGTGCTTCGTAGGTGTTGTGTACACGATTCTGTCGTCGAAACAACTGAAAGACATGAGACGAGCCTTAGCATTACAGTAAAGCGTTCGTCAGAACATTAATGGGATAAATGTCTCTGTTTTGCAATATTCCTGAAAAACTTGGTAGCGCTTTTCTTCCAGTATATTTTCTTCGCAAATTTCTCCAAACAATGCTTGTCTAAAGTTGGTTTCGCGATGCCTAAATTTCTGGAGCCAATTTTAGAGGTATGAAATGGAATTGTAAGCAATTTCACCATAACGTGTCAAACTGATCATTGTTCCTGAATCGCTGCCAATTCGAATCCATTTTAAACCCACGAATTATCATTAAATCTAAACCTGGTAGACAACAGGACTACGGTACGCTATTTCGCTGAGCAGGAAAAGGTAATCGTAGTTTCCCTAAAATGTAAACCTGGTTCTGAAGGGCCCTTGAGCGCGTTTGTTCAGGTTTGTGGAGAACGTTGTCGTTTGTCGTTTCGTCGTGGTTCACCTTTGTACGAAGCCTTTACGCAGGTCATCTTTGGTTTTTCGCATACAGTACATTATTCGCCATATATCAGAATACGTGTAACGCAGGGCACGTGGAACGCAGTGGTTGGAGACATCCTGCAGTACACATGGGTTTTATCCCAACGCCCAAGCCCATCAAGTCGTCTGAGAGGATAGTATCAGTGGCCCGACACACAGGTAAGCCACCGCAAGTCATTTTAAAGGTCAGATATGCATTCAGTCATATCCAACGATGCTTAATGAAGTTGAATGCATGGCGCATCCCTCAGGGATTGATCAACTCCTAGGGTGTTTTAAAGCTTTTATTTCAGAATACGATCAATAACAGATCACTTTTTCATGTTACGTAGAAGAATTGGGAGGAGATTTTCTGATGGCATTACACTTGCCTTTCATTTAAGTCAAGTAACATTCGTTTTCTGCCTTCCCAACTCGGGTGTGCAACTCCATTTTCCGCACGCTTCTGAATTGCTATGCACGGATCTGCCTTACTTAACGTTTTCAACTGTCCATCAGTGATAATGAGCAGCTCCAGAGCCTCAAGGTCTTCAAGGCTATCATCACTACGTTTTTACTTTTTATTTGCTGCCTACAACAATTTTTCACGGCAGGGTACTATGCAACCACAAAGATGATGAGATATTGGCAGAACTCCGAACCGCAGGTGCAGGTGAACCGTTCACCACCACACCATACGGGTCGTTCGTTAGTTTCGCCTGTTTCTCAGCTAGTTCTATCGATCAGCGCCATCAGCAATCATTCGTCAGTGGGATTGATTTGGGGAGCCGAAATCGGCAATGGACCCAGTTAAGGGCACTAGCGCGTTCGTACCCCACCGTAGGCATCTGCGGTTCGGAGTTTTGCAAATATCCCGGCATCTTTTGGCTATTATCACTGTCAAAATCTGGAGCCTTTTTTCAGACATGAATAAAAAACCTTTGAAAATCTTCTTCTTTTCGTTTTCGCTCAAAAACTCTAACCAGACAACAATTAATATAAAATTAAAAATTTAAACTTAGAATGTACTTTAAAATGGCGCGGAGTGTGAGTACAAGGGCATCGAATTTCTGTTTAAAGTGAAAAGTCAGAGTTCGAAAAGATTGTGATAGCTGTGGAAGTTTTTAAACAGCAAGTTTACTCCTGTTTCACCTGGGTAACGACGGAAACTGAACGAGTGAATCGAACGAGACAGCTCACCCGTCTAATGAGAGGTTGTTTCCAAGCGGCATTCGGTGGAGGCAGGTCGCCGTTCGCCTGCTCTACTGCCCGGTTCGGTCCGGCGCCATCACCAGCCTGGTCCGTGGCACCGACGACTGCTGCTTCGCTTCTGCCTGGATCGGTTGCCGGTGATGGAACTGGATTCGGATTCGCCTCAGCACTCATCGGTGAACCCAAATCTCTTCCTAAAATTTGACAGTTTCTTGGCATCAAAAGCAATGATGCGTGAATTTAGCAACGTGAATACAATAGGAAATTGTTTCCGGAAGTACAATAATTCGTCTCCAGTTTTAAAAGTGGTGTTAAGGTGTATGCAAGACTTAATGGGTCGGAGTACTTCTCAGCTGATTCTGTATAATCGATTCAAAGCAGACTTAGTTGTAACAGTTTTTACTTGGGAAATATTCCGTTATTCTGTATATACGTGATGAAGGACAAGCAACTGTTCTGAACACATTCATGAATCATTAATCTTCTTCAAAGAGCTCTATAAAAGCTCTAAAGCTCTAAAGCTCTTGGCGTTGATCAATCCCTGAGGGATGCGCCATGCATTCGGCTTCATTAAGTATCGTTGGAGGTGATTGAATGCATATCTGGCCTTTGCAATGATTCGCGGTGGCGTTTTGATGTATCGAGACATTGCTGCTATCCTCCCAGACAACTCTGGTAGCAATTTGCCGGCCCAGGAGGGATGGAAGGCTTGGTGGGCCATGGACGGAAGATCGACTCCACGTGTGTGTCGCAGTGGCGCCTCCCAACCATTGCGCCACACGCGCCCTCAAAGAGCTCTATACAGTACAAAAATATTTAAGCTCTCCAATAGTGATGATATTAACGTTCACATTCTGATAGCATCAGGCTAAATCGCATGGTGGTAAATCCTCCTCTGATCCCCAAGGAAGGTGACTGCCTGTGGTGGTGATTACCTGGGGCAAACTTTGGCCAAGCTGTGCTCGGGATTTCAGTGAACCACGATGGCTGGACCAGCAAATTTCTGGAGAATGGAAATTATTCTGGAATCCGCACAACCAGTGAAGATGGGCCATCCAAGTATCCAAGTAAGTAGATAGTGACGAGTGCGACAAATCGTGTAGGCATCATGGCTGTGAGACTTGTTTGTGGTTTGCTCACGTTTCCACTTTACTGCCGTTGTATAGATAAATAGGGTAGAATATTCAGCTACGATATACTCCTCAGGGGCGCGTGTGGCGCAGTGATCGGAGGCGCTCTGCAACACACATAGGAATCGATCCCAGAACCCATGGCCGACTAAACCTATCATCCCTCCGTGGTCGGCAAATTTGTACCAGACTTGTCTGGGAGGATAGCAGCACTGGCTCGATACATCAGTAGGCCACCGTGAGTCATTATAAAGGCCAAATATGCATTCACTCACCTTCAAACGATGCTTAATGAAGTCGAATGTATGGCACATCCTTCAGTGATTGATCAACGCCGAGAGCTTTATCTTTATCTTCACTGCTAGCTTAAATAACTCTGGGTATCGCATGGCAGAATATCGCTAGGAAAGTTGTACGTCATGCATGGAAAATTAGCCTTCGAAGATCGTCCATTACGAAGTGCCTCTTGAATGATTTTGGCTCATTGGTGCTACCTTCAGCCAACCATGCCACCAGAAATATCATGGCATATAAGGAATATCCAGATGTTACTGTGCAAATTGTCTCAAAAGATGCTCTTTTAGTGGCAGATAGTTGAAAAAGCTGCTTTAAGTGGTTCTGGAAGAGAAATTCTTTATGTCATTTTTACTAATTTTTGCCATTTTTGACTCTATTATTGTCATAGAAAATTAGAGACAGCAACTGTGAAGTTTTTCCAGGCTTTCCATTGCACCGATTGAAAAAGGGACGTAAAGGTAACGAAGATTGAGCATTATGCCATCCATAAGACTAAAGCTCAGTTTAATATTCGTGAGTGATTTTTCGTGACTGCGACGAGAAGTGGATGGTAGAGAATAGTGTATCAGATAAGGAACAACTTTGTTGAAGGATGTTGTTGAATGTAACTTCTTTAAAAGATGTGTTCAGCCAGTTGGTGATCACCGTCTAGGCATGCTCTCCACGAGGAATATTGCACCATGCCAACACCAGGGACATTACTATCGTACCTTACTATCGGACCATCTGGTAAGGGCAACAAAGCTCACCAGGACTGCTCGATTTACTTATGGAGCATGTATTGCAGGTTCTTCAGCAAGATCGTTCGTGACAAGAAAGCCTGCTACTATCCTATTCATCAACATCGACCACTGCATTATCCAACAGAGTAACGAAAGCTGTTCCGTCCCCATTGACTGGTCATGATACACAAATCCAAGTCGAACCTGCGTGTGGCAGGAAAACATCGTCGAAGAGGAGGCTTAATTTTTGCTTGTCATCGAATCATTTCTCTTAAACTTAGCTTCCAATAACTTTAGACTGATTCAAATAATGTTCTTAAAGCATGGAAATCGCACACTTTTGCTTCATTTCTCCAAAAGTGCATGTATGTATGGTTCGTGTGGTTTCGCACCTATAAGTATTCGTCACGGAGAAGGTCGCGAAAGCTGATCGGTGTTGAGGGACGAACATTTGAAGGGCACAATCGGAAGTGCCTCTTCAAAAACTGTTCGAGGAAAAAAAGGGGGTGCAATTGTAGAAAACTGAACGTCCACCATTAAATAATCGTATTTCGTATTTCGTATTTATATCGTATTTCATTTTATATGGGTACTAGATGATTTAAACGAATATTAGAGAGACTCCTGTCGCCAAGTCCGTGTAGAGCTTGCTTTACACACCAAAATGAAGTTCTCAAGCACACAGAATATGCAACGAGCGACGATCATGAGTAGCTTTGCTATCGGTAGATGAAATCAAGTGATACAACGTCTTCAATCTTGGCTACGTGATCGCAGCAAACATGCAGTACCATGAAATTGATGAAATTATGTGAGAACTTACGTATCCAGACATAGGCAAGGCGATATTTTTTCCGAGAAATAAAAAGAACTCAGTGGCTAAGAAAAGGCTGTTCTTCAATTCAAACTGATATAAATTAGGGCAGTGTTAGTGGTGTATTATGAGCAGGTCCGTTTTACCATGCAAATATGGGAGCGATTAAGTCACTCATGAAAACAGAGGAGAACGTTTGCGATGGATAGTTACGGATGGGATTTGCCGGCTCACGTGCCGCTCTCACGAATAGCTTTAACAGCATCCTTGATTGCACAGGGGCAGTGGAACTCGTCCATCATTTGAATATGGCAATGGCGATTTTTTCGACAACAAACCATATGTTTTCGGCAGCTAGAAGATTTTGAGGCTGAATACGACACATAGTGGTAGAAGAATCTTTGCTGCATTCGTCTATATGTACAGCATTGCTGCTATTTGCTACATTTTGCTATTGTTTCCCTTGTAATAAAAGGATAACGGATAAAGCTTTCGGCGTTGATCAATCCTTGAGGGATCCGCCATGCATTCGACTTCATTAAGTATCGTTGGAGGTGATTGAATGCATATCTGGCCTTTACAATGACTCGCCGTGGCCTGCCGATGTATCGAGCCAGTGCTGCTATCCTCCCAGACAAGTCTGGTACCAATTTGCCGACCCTGGAGGAATGGAAGACTTGGTGGGCCATGAGCGTGGGGATCGATTCCCTTGTAATACGACTAATATTGAATCTATTCTACATTGCCTCTGACCACATACTGTAACCATGGTTCAACACGATGACTGCAATTTGGAGAAAAAAGCAGTGAGAGTAGTGAACTTCAGGTCACAAATTGAACTTTTATGCCTTTAAAAGATGCAATGCCCGTTTTCTAATAACTCGCCATAATATTTGATAGTGGAGAGGTCTGGAAAGACCGTGTGTGCTGACATAGCCACGATATCTCGCATTAAAGTCACAAGTGCGGACTCAAGTTCAAATAGTACTCGAGAGTGAAGGATAAAAGGATGAAGCTCTCGGCGTTGATCAATCCCTGAGAGATGCGCCATGCATTCGACTTCATTAAGTATCGTTGGAGGTGATTGAATGCATATCTGGCCTTTACAATGACTCGCCGTGGCCTGCCGATGTATCGAGCCAGTGCTGCTATCCTCCCAGACAAGTCTGGTACCAATTTGCCGACCACGGAGGGATAGCAGGCTTGGTGGGCCATGGGAGCATTTCACGTGCGCGCCGCACTGGCGTCTCCAACCACTGCGCCACACGCGCCCCTACTCGAGAGTAAATACTTAAATTTGCAGAATTCTGGTGTATACTGGTAGCAGTGCCTCCACGCCTGAAGATAGTTAAGCAAGCAAGTCTTCCTTTGATTGAGAACTTACGGTTCACGCCTGACACAACGCATGTTCGACACTGTGTGTTGGACAAGTTATCGAGGGGATACAAGAAGGGCGGTGAAAAAAGCTTTTCGGAGCAAAATAAACCCTTGAAGGAAGTAAAATTCAATGCGCCCAGCCGTGTATATGTTAATAAGCAATATCCGGATTCCTACACTTTTGTTTGCAGCGAACGATCTATGAACCGGTTGAAATGACAGTAGTTTGGTTCCACTCGTGAGTTTTTATTACGAAAGGTTTATCGATATATCGATCGGTTTTCACTAGAAGAGAAAAGAATGGTTAAATGCGCTTTGAAACAACAATTAAGCGAAAGGAAAAAGTAGAAGTTAATTGGTGCGCGGCCAGCGATGTGGAGTTGGATGATAGCGATAGAGAATTCACACGTTTCCATGGAGATGAAGCATCCCGTGCCTTCAATGACAACTGCAAGAGCATATCCTAAATCGACGAATGGTCAGTCACTCTGTTCTCCTAATCGTTTTGTTTCCAAATTTGAATAGGGAGAGGATGTTAAAACTGGAAGAACAAATGTTCAAGAAGCCTAGGAAGAATGAGCTTTTCCTGATGATTCGTTTCGTTATATCAATGCAGCAGTGGACTCCTTCTTTGCCGGCGCAGCGTGACCTTGCCTACTCAGGGAAACACTCCCATTGACACTATTCTTTGAGCTTACATGGAACACGATTGTTCTCTAGATTCGACGATTGTAATCCGTGATGTATGAGAGTGGAAGAAAACGTTAGCTTTCGAAATTTGTTCCAAATGCATGAATGGCTCATCAATAACAGAGCTACTTGAGTCAAAGAAAAGTTTGCTCCTTAAAATTGGGTGCAACGAATTTCGATTCTTAACATTTCAGCGGGACCATTTCTAACCTCTCATTCGTAAAATCCTTTACGCTCACGCGGAAAGCGTATGCTGTCCTCAATGCTGTGTGGATAGTAAGACAACTGAAATGGATGACTTCCTGTATTGGCCATCAGACATTTTGTACGAAGTGCGATAGATTAATGAAAGTAATTGGAGCACGACCACTGAGAAGAAGTAAAACAAGTAAGCTGACGATTCTTCAAAATCAGTAGTGATTTTGAGCAGTAATGAAGTAGAAGGTAATGGACAGGTAATATTCGAACGTCAGATAGGAAGTGTCGAACCGGTGTTAAATCAAATATGCCAACCCAATTATGTCCTGTATTCCAACGGCGCTTACTATTTTGTGCTACTCTCGTTAGAGTAATAGGAAGTCACACTGGAACCTCACATATATGGATAAACATTCACTACAGAAAGGTTTAGCGCTCGCGTCAGATGATGGCGGCCGACCCGTTTTTTAGACAAGTGATTGAGGTAATTTTTTAAAGGAAATCTGGAAAACTCGCTCACTCCTCGTAGTGAATCACCTAAATTCAAAATGAGCGCAAATGGAGCTGTGGCCTGCATACGATCTCTGATCTCATTGTATGGCTAGCAAATTTCCATATAAGGTAATGTTGAACAGTCCACAGAGAACGCTCCCGCTCTGTGCAAGTCAAAGTACAATGTGTAAGCTGCAGAAACTCATTTTCCACTTGTACCACTTCTAATTCTGTTAGTCATCGAACACTACAAGTGAACAACAGGCAAGTTTCCTTTTGTTCCTTTGTCGCGGAAGTTTTATCCGATAGATTTCATTTTTCTCTAAGTGTCTCACACTTCCTATACCAGAACCTCTTTATTACCTAATATTTTTGGAAAGAAGATAATAGGAGGTATCTCATCGAATTTTTGTGTTAATGGCTTAATTTAGCCACAATAGAGATTTTTATCGGACTTTCATGCGGGAAACACGTCGCTTGTTGGTTGCAAGCTCATTCGATCTCTTGATGGCAGGCTTTTAGTCGAAACGACTCCAATCATGTGCGATATAATCCGCGTTGAATACAGCTGCTTGTATTAGTAAGGCAGAAGTCAATTGAGCACAGCAGAAAGAAATGTCGTTCATTTTCTGAGTCGATTTGCTTCCGAGTACGAGTATGTGGAGTTAGCTACTCCTAATCCTCGAGATGCATCTCGTTCACGGCCAATCAGCTCAAGAGCTGTCATACTAGAAAGCTGCGTGGTTTTTGTCAGTATTTTAAATAGTATATGATGTGCGTAGTGCATTGGTTAAAGAGTGCCCTGTAATATATGTTACAGTGCAAGGTAAGGGGCAACGCCGTAGGTGTGCCATTTCGATTTAGACATACATTGTGGAATTAGGTCATCACTTTACGAGTGGACCAACGTTTATTGAATAGAGCATGTTATCACTAACAAAGGAATTTTGTCTGGAAATTAAGCCGGTTTTTTGCTGCCTCGAGCACTTAGCTGTGGAGTTAGCTACTCCTAATCCTCGAGATGCATCTCGTTCACGGCCAATCAGCTCAAGAGCTGTCATATTAGAAAGCTGCGTGGTTTTTGTCAGTACTTTAAATAGTATATGATGTGCGTAGTGCATTGGTTAAAGAGTGCTCTGTAATATATGTTACAGTGCAAGGTAAGGGGCAACGCCGTAGGTGTGCCATTTCGATTTAGACATACATTGTGGAATTAGGTCATCACTTTACGAGTGGACCAACGTTTATTGAATAGAGCATGTTATCACTAACAAAGGAATTTTGTCTGGAAATTAAGCCGGTTTTTTGCTGCCTCGAGCACTTAGCTGTGCCTTTCCTAACCATCCGATGCCCCTTCGATTTGTTCTATTTGGTAATGCAGATATTTCGCGCGTGACAAGCTTTTTTTAAAATAAATGTCACGGATAGCACATGTGGGTTATTGGTCAATCCCAGGTCTAAGCAAGTCCTTCATCCCTTCGGAAAGTGATTAATTCTCACCAGTTTCACATGTGAGGAGATGAAAACACTGGCTTTAAGCATTGAGGTCTTGCATGTTATTGTATAAACGGAATGCTTCTTCAGTAATTTCCGAGATGCTTAATGGAGACTAATGCTTAGTGCATCAGTCAGGATTTTATCAACGTCAAACGCTTTATGCTTTATCGTTTACATCAACTGAGGGGACCAAATGTACTACTGCACCATAGCGCTGCGTAATGACGCAATGACGCTAATAGATGAAGTCACAAGAGCGAAATGTTAACGCTAATATTGACTTATTTTTTCTTTTTTTCCCAAAATTCTTCCTCTTTTAAACATTTAACGAACATGGGTACAGAACACCTTTCTGCCTGGAGAGTTTTGTTATTGGAATTGATTGCACCATCTTTTGTCCATCAAAAATCAGATTATCATGGAACTGAATTCCCTGGACGGAATTTCATCTCTGTTTCTTGGACCATTTAATAGTGGATAATCGAAAGTTTTTCCCCGATGAAGGTCATCAAAAGCTCTACCGACTCGATATAACCACTTTACACATAATTTTCTCTGCCTCTCTGAGAGTTTTGTTATTGGAATTGGTTGCACCATCTTTTGTCCATCAAAAATCAGATTGTCATGGAACTGAATTCCCTGGACGGAATTTCATCTCTGCTTCTTGGACCATTTGATGGTGGATAATCGAAAGTTTTTCCCCGATGAAGGTCATCAAAAGCTCTACCGACTCGATATAACCACTTTACACATAATTTTTCCTAGCTGAACACGATCATTAGCTACTTAGAACGCAACACGAATCTGAGTGGTTCAGAGAAAAACAACTGGAAAGGAAGAGATTGAACTAAAATGCGGAAATTGCGACGAAAACATTTAAGCAATAAGGGATAAACTCGAGTGGGTCCATCCCGATGTAGAGCTACGTTGCCATTGGCAGTGGGCAATAGCCTCTCACCGAAAACTCTCCTAATAGAAGAAAATCTAAGAAGAGTGCGAAAAGGTTTATAGACCATCGGGATAGAGAAACACTGTTCTTCACCCCATTCCATTTCTAAGGTTCACGCTAGCCTCCTGAAAAATAATCCATGGATGAAAAGTAGTTTGTATAATATCATTATAAAAAGGATAAAGCTCTCTGCGTTGATCAATCCCTAAGGGATGCGCCATGCATTCGACTTCATTAAGCATCGTTTAGAGGTGATTGAAAACATATCTGGCCTTTACGATGACTCAGGGTGGCCTGCCGAGGGATTGAGCCAGTGCTGCTATCCTCTCAGACAAGTCTGGTGAAAATTTGCTGATCTGGGAGGGATGGAAAGCTTGGTGGGCTATGGGCGCGGGAATCGATTCCACGTGTGTGTTGCAGGGCGCTTACGACCACTGTGCCGCACGTGCCCTATGTCATTATTACTAAATATTAGTTAGAATAGCCGCATTAACCATTCTTCCACCGACTAACCAGTGATTTGAGTGCCAGCAGCAGCTTTCGTTTACTCCTGCCACGTCCCACTTTTCCTATGTCCCAAGGACCACATTAAACATGAGGTTTTGCTAGCGTGGTCCTCGGCATAAAGTGCGACTCTACTGCCATTAACATCTCTTCAAATCGGTCACTGGAGGCTCGTGTCGAGCGAATTTGGCACGGTGTGCCCAGCACACCTACTCATCAAAATCTTGACATATTTGCCGGTATCCTTGTAGATTAGTAGTCCGGATTCACTGTTTCGTTCGCCCAAGCGGTGGAACTTCAAACAATGTTCTGTCGATAGTACGGTTGAAAACACCAAGAAACTTGGCTTTGAAAAACTTCCAAAATGAGACGGAAAAATCAATTTTATAAAAACAAGATACGTTAACTAAAAAGATCGGAATTGTATGATTGATCTCAATAGCATGATCGTTGGCTAACTCCATGTCCAGCGACGGCTTTGTTATAGAAAAATGAACTTAGAGGAAAGAGGCACGATATGGACAGAAGTCGAGTGCTACGGTGTCCACCAACACTTAGTTTCTCATTCAAAATTTTCAGAAGTGTGTTCATTACATCCCTGCGAATGACAGAAGACAGTAGCGTTCTCATCACTTGTATGGCTTTGTGAATACCACTTAATAGCACTGATCTACTTAAGATACGTGGGTGACAAAAGAGGATTACCAAACAAGGTAGAAAAATCTCGAATAAATCGACATGATAGGCAGTGGAGTAGAAGAACGATGCTTTCTCCATCGGGATTTCGCGACGTGATCTTCTCCATGAATGGATAGAATGCCATCATTGGTGCATGTCGGTCTTCTTGTTTTAATTATAGGTGTAGAGTGAGAATTAGTCTCCATAGCGTGTCATGTGCGTGTTCGCTTTATCAGGTCCCAAACACGTCCTATGAAACCCGACGTTCAATTGCCTACAAGCAGTTCCGACATCGAAGACAAGAGAGCCCAGTGTATGGAGTGCCGAGACCGGCTCATAGCTTATTAATAAGCTGTTCGTCGTTCATTGGAGTTTCGAAGCTAAACCTATCTGGACCTTTCTTCACGTCATCACCATCGACAATCGGTGCTTGCGCAATTGAGATTTGCCGCCGCGCGACTGGTTTCATGGCAGAACGGTGGTGGTTTCTGGTCCTGTTTGACTCCTAATCGGGTCCCCGGGCAAAATGTCAAACTCCACTGCTTAAGAGACCCTGCTGAAAGCGTGTATCCCTTGAAATTAACTACTGAAGAAAAAATTAAAGGGCATTGAAACAAATATATACCGACCACAATAGCTTTGAAGTGAACATTGACATTAATGCTCGCCGTTGCGAGAGGTTCATATTGAAGATTATGCTGTTGAAACAAAGGTCCAGAAAGGGCTTTGAAAGGATACTTACCCAAGAAGAAGGCTAAATAGCAAATAAATCAACATGGACGACCATAGGATCTTTTTGAAAGCTGCCTAGAATTTCAGTTCTCTCATATTTTTTCGTACACTATAGGTAAGTCTCAAGGGCGCGTGTGGGGCAGTGGTTGGAGGCGCCACTGCGACACGCACGCGGAATGCGTCCATGGCCCATCAAGCCTTCCATCCCTTCGGGGTCGGCGAATTGGTACCAGACTTGTCTGGGAGGATAGCAGCACTGGCTCGATACATCGGCAGGCCACCGCGAGTCATTGTAAAGGCCAGATATGCATTCAATCACCTCCAACAATACTTAATGAAGTCCAATGCATGGCGCATCCCTCAGGGAATGATCAACGTCGACAGCTTCATCCATTATCCTTTATAGGTAAGTCTCTGGAGGGTAAAGTGTTTTCAACACGAGGTTATCAAAAGATGCTCGCTAAGGTATCTCGTGCATCATCGCTTTTCTGCTAATTATCAGATGAATCAAGTAGACATCTTAACCATTTTATTTACTGCTTACTATTTTTAATGGCAAGTTGTAACGCGAAATAGAACTACAACGATGCTGAGATATTTGCAAAACTCTGGACCGCAGGTGTCTATGGTGGAGAACGAACGTGCGACTGTCCTTTCCAGGGAGTAACGCGTTCACCACCACACCATGCGGATCCTTCGTTTGGCCTGTCTCTCAGCTAGTTCTATCGATCTCTGCCATCAGCAACCACCCGTCAGCGGGATTGATCCAGGAAGCGCAAATCGGCCATGAACCCAGTTAAGCTGAGGCTTTCAGTTATAATCACAATCTTAACCACTTTATTTACTGCCTACTATTTTTGATGGCAGGTTATAATGCGAAATATAACTACAACGATGCTGAGATATTTATAAAAGTCTGGACCGCAGGCGCCTATGGTGGGGAACGAACGCGCTACTGTCCTTTCTGGGGAGTAACGCGTGATAATAGCGCGTTCGTTCCCAACCATAGACACCTGCGGTCCAGAGTTTTGCAAATATCTCAGCATCGTTGAAGTTATATTTCGCAAGTAGATATCGTTCATTAGTCCTATTGTAAGCCGTAGTAACTCGGTTATTGCAGTTGCTAGTGGAAAATAGGCCTTTGAGTTAGTTCTCGGCACCGAATAGCTACTAGTTTTAAGCAGAATGGTCGACTTCGTGAGATGACGCCACGCGGGACTTTCCGTAGTTGTCACAAGACAATACCTCAAACTTGAGCAATTAAATCGTTTATACACATAAATGCAACATCAGTACAACACTAATACCGACGGAGAACAACTACTGGCACACAAATTAGGCAGGTTGAGGGCTATGAGGTGCTGTACCTACTACTGAAGCGAGGCTAACAAAGGCATAAGAGTATTGTAAATAGTACTATTACAACATTAGCACTATGATAACAGCAACTTGATAACAATGACGAGTAAGGGGGTTGCGGATGATGGCGCCCGCACTGATGAGTACAGTGTCCAAGATGCCGATTGCTAGTCAAACAGAACGAGGATGCTAAACTAATGTATAATTCACAGCTGTCATTTAATAATGATATGATGAAGTCAATGTACAATAAAGACTATGTGCAGTATAACTTAACAACTACGATAATCTACATTGGTATCATACGAGATCAATACGGTACGGATCTAAAAGCGGACGAACCCCGACAGGGTGGAACCTGATTAGCAATTCACGAAGCTATTTATATGCTTTTAGAGAAGGCGGTATTTGGCACAGGTCCAGCTTCTTTACCGAAAACATTCGTTGGCTACCGCTTCCAAATCCTCTCAAACCCAGAGATCAGTTGGCGGAAGCTTGCTCTCGCAAACAACCTCGTGCCCTTTTTGATATTGTACGCATAATGACTTTTGGACAGTAATAACAAACAACAACTTCAGAGCGTATAAATAGGTTTGCATAACAAGAATGTTTATAGCGATCGAAGTTCCTTAGGATCAAAATATTTACGTACTACGACATTTGCAAGGCAAGTTGAGAAACAGTGGATATGATCCCTACTATAGAACATACAGTAATAGAAAGATAGAAATAGATATAGAATGAAATAGAAACTATTCTGGGAATAGTTGCTATATCGGTGGATTTCACTCGCTTTAAGAATAAGGATAATACCTTGGTTAACCGAAATCGACTGTGACTCATAAATATCGCTATGATGCCATCCACCACGAAACTCCGGAAACGACGTGGAGAATGAGAGTTATTGAATTACGAGTTATTACACTGCTCTCTGTCTTCTAGGAAACTCGATCGTCTGTTATCCTATTTCTTCAACCATAATTCACTTGCAATTAATATATACCACTGTGAAGTTTTCTAGGCGTTTTGTCGGAGTCATTGTTCTATTGAAATCGTTGATGAAAGGTTTTTAGAAATTTGATCCCCAACGTGCTTAGGTAACAAAGGGAACAGAGCAGCATTGATCTATGCAACCATGAACATCCGTATCGAATCGTCTCGGTGGCAGCAGTGTTTATAGGCAAGCTCGACTCGAAGGACAAATTCCGCCAAGTTCTATGCTGGCACATATTCTGAGAAGAGTTAGTTTTCGGTGTGATAAAAAGGGCTCAATAGTAGTGTACTCTTGTTCAGCTTAGCCCGATGATGTCGTGCTTGAATTGTTCCACTTGCATTACCACTTCGGTGCGAGCTCTTTAATCAAACGAGCGGAGCTCTTAAGGGTCATTGATTGCAAGTACAAGTCTTCAGCTTTTATATCCTCCTCTAGACCCAATGACAGGTCGTCCGTAGTCGTCCTTCCTGTAAGGTTCTGTTGTCATTTCTTCGCACAGCTGACTGCTGGTTTTAGGCATACCCTTAGGTTCTAGGCTGTGAGAATGTGAGTATTCCACATCAGACCGCACATAAAGAATTTGCATGGTGTAGAGATGAACCCGTTAGCCACGAGAAAGGGTAATAGCGTGTTCGCTCTCCACCGCACACGCCTACGGTCCGGAGTTTTATAAATATCTCAACATCACTTCGGCTGTAGTTCACATAATACTCAGCCTCGAAAAATTGTAGTAGGCAGCAAATAAAAAGTTAACGTTATGTTGGTTGCATTAGTTTTCATTTAGATTAATATCAGACTGTTCGGCAATTAATCCAGATTTCAACAAGCATTTTTGATATGGCATTTCTTGGCTCTAATAGGCTTCGTTAATAAAAATAATAGTAGTCTCAAATTTTCGGGAAACTGAAGTCATTGCACGTTGTTTCCGCCTTCGCTTGGCTTCTGAACGATTCGTCGTCCAGAAATTTGTCGAGATGCATTGAAGAAGTGGTAGTCAGTAAACAAAAAAAAATCCATTTCTAGCTGTTTACGCCACATTACGAGCGAGAATGAATTCATGAACGCAAATTTACGAAGTAGAAGCATTTTGTTCCTGAAGATTAGAAATGATAGAAATAAGGCGAGAGTAGCACACAGGCAGTAATGCCGAACACCACGAGCCTGGTGCTGGTTCGACTGCGCATCGGGCTCACCAAGCCTCTCATTTACTCGGGGTCGGAAAATTGGTGCAGGATCTGTTAACATGTCTGGATAAAGTTCACTCTCTGCAGTCCAAGTGGGAGCGCCCTAATACAGCTGTCTTAGTATTCCAGAGAGAATCAACCCGTCCAGCATTCAGTGACATTCGTGGGAAAAAATCATCAAGTGGCAAACAAAGCAGCTGGAAAATCTCCATGAATGATGTATGCAAGGAAACGAATCGAATACAAGATGTTATAAAATCTACATACTGAGATGCATGTGATGTCTTGTCATGTAATAAGTATGGAAAATATCGCGATGTATCCAATTCCTTTGATTGA
This sequence comes from Angiostrongylus cantonensis, assembly GCA_009735665.1. NCBI lineage: Eukaryota > Metazoa > Nematoda > Chromadorea > Rhabditida > Metastrongylidae > Angiostrongylus > Angiostrongylus cantonensis. Next base: position 373,782 of record MQTX01000153.1, on the reverse strand, counting down.
TTTACTATTAGGTGGCCATTCAAATGGAAGCAGCTCTTTGTGCTTGCGTGACAGTTCTGCTAATGATACCGTTGATTTATCCAACCACTAGGAGTGCACCCATCCACGACAGTCCGACAAAGTAGCGCTCTACAGGTCAATTCGCGGACGCTATGCAGCGCTTTGACTTGTTTAGGATTGAATCATTATCTCATCTATAATATGATCAACTTCAAACACTACACTGCGAATTAAGCATATGGCATTAATTGTACGGTTGCTCGGCTTTCCAGTTGCTCTTCAATTTTGAATATTCTGGTTCCTTAAATCTTGTCAGGAATGTATAATTTCTATCGTCTACTACCTACTGGGGCGCGTGTGGCACAGTGGTTGGAGGCGCCACTGCGACGCGCACGTTGAATGCGCCCATGGCCCACCAAGCCTTCCATCCCTCCGGGGTCCGCAAATTGATACCAGACTTGTCTGAGAGGATAGCAGCACTGGCTCGATACATCGGCCGGCCACCGCGAATCATTGTAAAGGCCAGATATGCATTCAATCACCTCCAACGATACTTAAAGAAGTCGAATGCATGGCGCATCCCTCAGGGATTATTCAACGCCGAGAGCTTTATCCTTTATCCTTTTACTGCCTATTATTTATTTTCTCAGGGTACGTATTGACAGCATTCCCAATGAATGTTCAGGATTCGTCGAAAGCATACCCTCTTGGGCTCTACACAGAACATGGCACTACTGAGGCCCTGTTGCGCCTTGCTCTCAGCCAGTTTCTTTACCCTAATGCTGCAATCAGCAATCACCCTTCAGCACGAATGACTTGGAAAGCACAAATCGACATTTAACCCAGTTTAGCTGAGGTTATAGTCAAAATCACATTGTATGAAATTTATCTGCTGCCCATTATTATTTTTTCACAGCAGGGTATTGTGTGAAAAACAGCCACGATTATTTTCTCAGGGTACGTATTGACAGCATTCCCAATGAATGTTCAGGATTCGTCGAAAGCATACCCTCTTGGGCTCTACACAGAACATGGCACTACTGAGGCCCTGTTGCGCCTTGCTCTCAGCCAGTTTCTTTACCCTAATGATGCAATCAGCAATCACCCTTCAGCACGAATGACTTGGAGAGCACAAATCGACATTTAACCCAGTTTAGCTGAGGTTATAGTCAAAATCACATTGTATGAAATTTATCTGCTGCCCATTATTATTTTTTCACAGCAGGGTATTGTGTGAAAAACAGCCACGACGATGTTGAGATATTTTCAAAACGTCGACACCAGCCAGATCGAACCGCGATTACCCTTTCTGAGGTCTCACATTTTGCTCACTGCACCATTTAGGCCCTTGCTTTGCATTTCTGTCACCTAGTTTTTTTTACCATAACCGTGCTATTAGCAACCACCCTTCAACATAAATAGTATGAGGAAGAGAAATAGGTATTTAACCAGTTAAACTCAAGCACTAGTCTAGAACATAGTGTAGAACTCTTATCTACTGCCTATTATTTTTTCACAGCAGGGTGTCATTCACTGTGGGATTCTAGGAGTCTAGGCTCTAGGATTGGAGTGTCGCAAGTTTTGCTTCTCACTTCTTACACATAGTTTCTGTGTGGAATGGTTTTAATGGGAATCGCTTTTTTCTTGAATATGAATATCGATGTGGTTGTGGTATTCTCGAACCCTGAGTCCTCAGTGTCGTCTGCTTATCTAACTGCATGTTTTCCAGGTCCTGAATCGTCTTAATTACACAGTCGCACCTTCCCATCTACGAAGTACTAACTCACCATTTAGAAAATAAGGGAAGCTTTTCTTTTGAGACCTCGACAGCTTCGTAACACACAATGGAGAATGGTGCTATATCTCAGAATACCCAGTTTTTCTTTTAACTTTATCGCTTTCATTCTTACCTTACTATTGCCAATAGAAAAATAATGACCAGTTCTGTCATAATTAGGTTTTAAAAAACTTTGTAATATATTTTATTTCCTGCCTAACTATTTGCCATTTGATTCTTCTCGTAAGATTTAATTGACAGCGATTTCATGCTCGCTGAATTACCTCTTTTAAATAAAACACCCACGTCTCTTAGGCTCAAGCTAAACTTGAAGAGCAACGATAACCACTCGAAAATCATCAGGGGTGAGGAGTTTGCCAACCTGCAGTATAATATACGACGTTTTACGATGTTTCATACCAGAGATATGGCTCGTCATAACGGTGAAGGTCGTGTTCGCCTACATACACTTTCACTGAGGCTATCCGAACCCTATAATCAGAACTTCTCACTAACGCAGAGGTAGCGATGCAGTTCAATACATGTAAGGCCTCGGTTCGATCTCACCTCTAACCAAACAAGCCACCCATTCCTCCGGGGTAGGGAACTGGTGACAAACTGAGGAATGAATTCCAATCCGCAGGAGCAAGGAGCGCCCTAGTACAACTGCTGCAGGATTACATGGAGAGTAAACCATGGAGAGTAAGCTCAAATGGCATTCAACGACACTGAAGTGAGCCAAAAATCCACAACCAATTCCCGATCCTACAAGTAGACCAGAATGCCTTTGTAGATAACGAATTTGAGAAAACTGACGGAAATTTGCGTAATTTCCTCCAGCGGTAGAGACGGTGATTGCATGAGTGCCGGTGCAATATGCCAGATCTCTTGTTAAGCAGGTAAGGACAAATATGTTAGCGAAATGGGTAGACCACAATGTATAGGCGTAAAGCTAGACGAAACACTTCAGTAGGCGCGCATACGACAGGGACATATAAGGGGAAGTTGAGTTTTGAGTTAAAACTGGTAATCTTCGTGCAGGAATCTAAATGTTCCGTGCCTAAAACCTTCGAAAAATTCTGGAGGAATTCCAACTATCCAAAAATGAACCATAGGAAGAAATGCCGTATTATCACTGAAATCTTACACAATACCTTATACTGGTATTCTAACGTGTGAATAGCTTATTACTTATGTATGTGAACTCTGTGCTGTTAGTCTCCATATGGATTTCTCAGTGGAGAACTTACAGAGAACGGTGGGTGTGTGAGGAAGCTGTTTTATATCCAGGATGTTGGATAAATTAGGTACCTTGTTTTTTCCGTTGAGGTTATGGAGGTCCTAGGCTGTCTAGGTAGCGGTTAACCTGGGCTTCCCAGGCTCTTAAGAAGGCGAAATCCGCCGAGACATCATCTGTTGGGAACAAGTGCTTTACAATGACAATGTCTTGTGTGTTTTTCAAAAAAGAAAAAACAAATAATTGTCAAAGGTCTTGGAATCAATTAAATTCCACATTAGAAAAGACCAGCGGTTATGAGCACAAATGAAAAAAAATTGAAGAAACAAAAATGGGCATAGGGTCTCAATGGACTCGTGTTCACAGCAAGCACCTACATGGGAATCTGTACTTCCAGAAGAATGAGAGGCGCCACTTGATAGAGTCACATAGTGCGACACCTGCTGGAATTAACCATATCGTTACAAACAGAAGATGATGCTTACTTAACACATCCTGTAGGAACTACTCTATACCTTGAAAAGAATAATCTATGTCTAAAGAAAAGAATATGGTATAATAGGCAGAAAATAGAATGTTTACATTATGATTTCGACTACAACCTCAGCTTAACTGGGTTCGACGCGGATTCGTGCTACCCAGATCAATCCCGCTCACGGATGATTGCTGATAGCGCCGTTAGGTTGAAAAATAGCTGAGAAAAACATAAGCAAGGGCCTCCGTGGAGCAATATGTAATGCGCGAGCTCCCGGAAAGGAAAATCGTGGCTCGATCTGACCCTGGGTCCAAGTTTCATAAATATCTCAACATCGTCGTGGTTGTAATCTATGTTTGTTATCAATTTCGTACCTTAGCAGGCACGTCTGGCAACACTTATTTCTTTTGCCATGTAATCTATTAGATTTCAAATTCATTTCAATTACTCGACATAAACTCGCGTGCTCTCCGTAAAAAGTTCCGCAGGGTAGGCTGAGAAAGGAGAAGCAACTACCACACGAACTAATCACTCTTTTGCCCCATCAGTGACGAATACACCAATTTCGAATTTTACTGTTTCTATGGGAAAAAATGGACCACGTTGAACTGCGACCTGTGCGTCTCTGTGGCTTAGAAACAATTTCCATAATTTTCTTTTTTCTTAGCCGATCCCTTTTCCGCAGAGATAGTATCTCGGGCGTCCACAATTTCAATACGAAAACGACTTTTCGCTCAGCTGACTCATTCAGTTGTGACGTCTAGGGCGACTTCCTGAAATGTTGAGCTTTTAGCCTACTTGTCAAGAATTAACAACACATTGATCTCTCTTCATAACACGTCTGCCATGTCATGAACCCTTCGTCCCTCACAAGGTCTATCACAGCAGTTCAATGAAAAACTCGTCTTCTGCTTTCAGACACCCTCCACTCCCGTAATGCGTCCTGAATAGCCGCTAATGGCCACGGTCGCCAATTCATGGGCAGTTATGGACGCTAAATAACGACCAAGCTCCTCTTCACTCCTTACCCAACATTTTGCGATCCATCAAGAAGCATTGAACTCTTTCTTAGTCAATACATGAAGCTTCACCGATTTCCCCTGAAGTTTCGCGTTGTGTAGAAGCAAGTTTTGGCACAGTTGACCTCATTGTGTTACCGAAAGGTCCAAAAGCACAAATTAGGCTATGCGGAAATTGACGTCAGATTTGCCATTTTATGTTTCTTCCATATACATTTCTTATTTCCTTTTTTATTTCTTTTTTTGTTTTTTTATTTTCTATGCAATTTTTCTTTCGAATTCTGTGCTAGTACTCATAATTGCAAAGCTTATTTTATGCACTTTCGCTCGTGTAGTCGAATTATAATATAAATGTGTTTTTAACAAATTTCAAAGCTCAGTACTTCAATTGTCAAGGCACCAAATTCGACATATCTACTTCTACGAATTCAGTTCAAAGTCGTACGTACGCAGCCCAAATGGCTCGACACATTGGTGTACGGGGGCGAGGAAAGCACACGAGTTCACAGTTTGTGCAGTTTGAAAAAATTTCGTTGTGATGAATTCTACCTTGAAGACGAGGGAGGTTGCGAACGTCCTTCTGCCCATGATTATGATAGACTGAAGGCTTTAGTGGAAGAAAATACACGCACAGCTGTTCGACAAGTTGCGCAGAAGAACTCGATGTGACCGTTCCACCTGTTTCGCAGGGCTTAAAAATTTGGATGTCGAAGAAGCTTAACAAGTTGTTACAGCATGAACTGAGTGGTACTCAACGAAATTGTCGTTTCAAGTTATTGTAGGCGCTTCTGACAACCCAGCACGACCCGTTTCTAGACCGCCTGGTAATGTTCGCATGGAATCTCACAAACAAGATGCAATCGCAAACTCACCTCCGAACTAGCAAAATAATGCGGACAGCCGATAAAATGTCATAAAGAGAGAAGAGCAGCAGCTATGGACGAGGCTGCAGAAGCTCAGGAAAGCATTCGCAACGCCCACCGAAGCTTCACCAATTGCAAGACCAAAATGATTGCGCTCCAACGCCCAGACGGAACAGTTACAACGTCCGGAAAGGCAATGGAGAAAATCATTCACTTATACTACTCGGATCTCTTCAGTAGCCATGTCCTCCTTCCCTCACATGAAGTAAAGGAGGATGGATATGTCGTACCAGTGGTTCGCCCTTCCGAAGTCCAACATGCTATTTCGTCGGTGAAACATCTATCAGCACAAGGTCCGGAAAGGATAAGATCTGAACACCTTCCGCCAGTCCTCGTAAACACACTGGCTCAGCTCTTCACACGCTACTTGCCAGACTGTTAGATATTATTAGATTAGAGATATGTTGTGTTAGACGTTAGGTGTTAGATGTTAGATGTTATTGTTGTTAGGTTACTGTTCAGTGGAAGAACAGCAAGACCGTGTCCATAATTTTAACTTATTGTTTACTGCCTACTCTTTTTAACGGGAGGGTATACAATGCGAAATATAAATTCAATGATGCTGAGATATTTGCAAAACTCTGGACCGAAGACACCGTGTCCACATACAAAGACCGCGACCTACGGCTATCGGCAAATACCGGTCAATCTGCTTGCCGTATGTCGTCTGCAGTTTTTACTCGAGTCATCTTAAACAGAACTAACAGAACCCTGGACGAAGGACAACCATGTGAGCAAGCAACGTTTCCAAAAGTACGATGGACCACATCCACACGATAACAAGACTCATTGAAGTATCGCGAGAGTACAAAAGTCCGCTCTGTTTCACTCTCATCGATTAAAAGAAAGCTTTTGACTCAATTTTCTATATGACTAAGCTAAAACGAGACTGGAAGAAAAACTTTCATTTGGATAACATTTCGACACATTTGTCTTCTTTAGAGTCGCGTTGATCCTACTCGAAGGTCCATAGTTGGTCCTCGTCGCGATTAGGGTGTTTGTAGTCGCACCGAGTCGAATCCGATGGAGGGAGTGCCGTTCAAATCATACAGAAAATTGTTGATTACTGTTGATTATTAATGTGGTTTAATGAAAGTCGGTCTCTATGCTTTTGAGTCAGTTGAGAAAAAGCAGTGATGGAGCCCTGGATAGCCAGGGCGTCCTTCCTCAGTATATGAAGATTCTTCGTGACTTATGTAAAAATTTCACAACCAAAATGTCGCCAATCCACGACGATGTTGACATCGACGTCAAAAGAGGGTTTAGGCAAGGTTATACTATCGCGCCAAAATTATTCACGGCCTCCTAGCAAAACGCAATGCGAACACTGGAATGGGACAATATCGGAGTGGAAAATGATGGTCGGCAAGTAAACAGCCTTGTCTTTGCTGATGAAATCGTTCTTATAACACTAAACAGTACCCAGTAAGAATGAATGCTAACCAGCTTTGATAAAGCCTGCAGAAAGATTCATCTTCGACGAAATCTCACAAAAGCGATGTTGATGAAAAACAAACTGGTTTCGTTTGCCCCATTCAGGCTCAACGGAACGAATACCTCCGTATGCATCAGCTATCTCTATCTCAGTCAGGAAGTCGACGTGATATACGACAAGCACCAGAGCCGATCTGGAGGAAGCGAGCGAATTGGAGAGCTTTTAAGAGCATCGAGGATGTAGACAACAGTGAAAGCTCGACTTCGTGCCCACCTATTCGACTTCACGATTCTTCAGGTCTCATCAAATGCGCTAGAAACCCGGCGAATACGCAAGCAGGATGAAAAATTACCTAGCATTTTAGAACGCGCGGTCGAAAGGGCGATGCTAGAAGTTTCTCGCTCGTATTACGCAGGTGAGGCAAAGGATCCGAAGCTTCGAACCTACGTCAACGATCAAAAATTGAAGGCGCCGTTCCATACGCCAAACCGTCGAAGATAAGGCTACCGGACACATAATACGTATGAACGACAACCGGCGGACATAAGCCGCTCGCAACTGGATTCCACGGGATTTTAAACGTACTGTAGGAAGGCCACCAGCTCGATGGTCAGAGCTCTTTACGAAACCGTAGAAGAAAGAAGTAATACTCAGTGAATCGGCAGTGCGGAAAGAACGCACTGGATTACTCTTCCACGCGAGAGGGAGACGTGAAATGGTTACTGATGTCGGCGTACGAGTCATTCGACGATCAACGGGATGATGGGCGCTACGGTTGATACGGGTGACCGAAAACCTTACATGAAGGTGTAGCAAATCTCCATTGTAGCCAATATTTCGGCGTATTCACCTTCGGAGTTATAATGATTCGAGTAGACTGGCCATAACAGTAATTTCTTGCAATGATGGTCATGAAGTTACATGAAGTCGAATAGAATACAATGTTGAAACGAACGAATGAAGTGGCCTCGGGCAGCAGTGCCCTTTCATATAGAAAGGGTTATTCAGTTTGATTTGTCGCAACTTGGCAGTTTACAATATCAGAATGACCTAAGCTGCTTTAGCTTGGTGCAATCAATTCAGAATGTCATTCGTGTCCTTCTTTACAAAATGTTTTATAAATAAGCCCTTCACAGTCCATAACAGTACTTTGATTTTTCATCTTCACGTCAAACTTCGTTCGTTGGTACCTAGTCAATACTTCAGGACACCGCGACGGGTTCCCAGAAATGTTTTCCACACTTGAATCCTTCGAGCGTTCAACTGGAGGAATCCGAGGTATGCACACGATGAAGAATCGGGAGGAATGTTTTGCTCTGTGGGAAGCAATCGTGGGCGGAATTGACTGTGAGGTTAACCGAAACTCCACACTCCTTCCTACTTCGCTCTTCTTCATGAAAACCCTTCCCACTTGTGCCTTGGCTTAATGTCGCTCTTAACAATAAGGTGCTCGTTCTGCGTTTGAATTGGGCTATACTTTTGTACGAAGTCGTTATTTCGGTTCCTCGTAGGGGAATATAATAAGGCAATAAAGGAATCAAGAATAAAGCATGAACTAAGAACAGGAACATGAAGACCTCTACACAAAAATGTGCGCACCTACCTATCCGTCTATACAAGAACGCCGTACCGAATCCTATACGTTTCGCGTGTGGCCCGAGTATATGGGTTCGGGTATATGTTAGCAGTGACATGGGGTTATTTGCCAACTTGAGATGGCTAGCCGCAAGGTTTGTTTGCCGGCTCATCACGAACGCTCAAACCGGTCCGTCCTCGGCCCGTTGACCCACGACGCGTTTGCTAACCTCGCCGCGCGGTACAAATGGGTCGCGCGCGACGCCGCATGCTCTTCGTGCGGTTGCGGAGCTAGTGGACAACGCGCTTCTACGCGACCAGCGTTCGTATGCATCCGTCTCCATTCGTTCACGTTCTGAGTTTTGTTCTAAGATCACCTTCTGTAGTAATTCTGCCGTTCGAATCGTATTCGCACAAAGTTTTCGGGTTCTAAGCATTGATTTTTGAAGGAATAGCTTATATGGGCGAATTCGAGCCACTGAAATCTATCCTTACTTTGCTATGCACCTCCACTCCTAACGAACTTTGATGCATGTTAGCAAAGCGATTGTTCTCATGAGATCCGCGTTTGTCCGCGTCCGTTGTCCGTATGCTGACAATATGCTTCGATGCTTCCTGAGTGCTTTGTTCAGGTGTAGCCAACCGAGCGGGCTGTGTTGCAGTGGGGCTGATCGATCGTCGGCTGTCGTCTGCCGTTATCATCCCGATCTTCAGCGACGATGACTCACTCCCAGCACCACTAATTTATCATCGTATCAGTTCCCATCACATCACATTGTGGGGTCGACGTCAATGTCACGACGGAGGCGTTCGTCGTACGGGTCGACTCTTCTGCCTTGCTTGCTGTCGATCTCGCTGTCCGCTCATGCTTTCAATCTGGACGTGTACGCTCCGATCTACAAGTACGGCAAGGAGGACACCTATTTCGGCTATACGGTAGCCGAACACTTCAAGGGTGACGTGCCAGTGTGGGTGGATCGATTGAAATTTGTTCATAAAAGGGGTTGTACGCCTCATTTAACAAGAGTTGGTTGGACTTAGGAATTTGAAAATGAGCAGTTTTCCCTGTTGCTCGAAGTGATGCTGCCCTGCGAATAAGTCCTTCCAAACCATTATTAGATGCTGCTGTAGCCCCAGTTTTGCTTTGAATGCTATACGGCAAATTCTAGAACATGCTGGCTAAGTGCAAAATGATAAACTACACAGAGAGGACTCGAATTATTCTTGGAAGTAAGTTTGTAAGAAAAGTTGCTGTAGTTATGAGCAACTATCTTGAGGTATATTTATTTCACAACATTGAGAAGCGCACATTTTCCTTAGTTTATAAACTCGAGTAATGAACCCAAGGCCTACGCGATGGTGTTAGCTAAGGATGAGGTGATCGATTGGACTTTTGGGTTGTATATGCATTTGGGTAAGATAGTTCCACCAGTCGATGTCCTTGTAGCTTTTGAGGACTGAAATGGGCTATCAATGTTTTTCTTAAATGAAGAGAAGAACAAATTTCTGAAGTTTATTTATGATTATAGCACGGTTTGTTTACAGTGTGCTTGTTGGTGCTCCGCGAGCTGAGTCGGGCCAAGTCGGAACAAGCCAAGCAGGAGCCCTGTTTGCATGCCCTATTAATACCAAGTACTCCGGAAATACTTCAAATTGGTGACTGTTTCTTCAAGTTTCATTTCCTAAGTTCGATCTCGGCTGTTCGTTTTTCCATCGTTTTGCTTTTTATGCATGGTTAGCAGCCTAACTTCCTGCAGCAAGTCGTAACCGTAGTCCTCTGAGCTCCGATTACATGTTTGTCTAGGTGCGAACATGTTCATGCTGAGTACGAAAACGCGTCATTTTATCTCAAGTCGCCAGATTCTACTTTAACAGCTCGTGAGGTTCATTACCTGGGGAAGAACGGAGAACTTCTGGGCGCTTCCCTCTCTTCACAAGGTGTTAAAAAAGGTGGAGCTGTAGTAAGTTTTCTGTACTATTGCATTCTGATCTCTGTGCTTCAGTCATTTTTCTAAGGGTTTGCTTTTAGGTCTGTGCTCCGCTGATGAGATTCCATAATACAAGTGCATATACGCAGGGTGTTTGTTACGAGTTGAATTCCGATCTTTCTTTGAGTGCCACGTACACGAATTGCCTTCAAAAAAATCTGCCTAAACTTGAACGCCACAACGAATATGGGGCATGTATGGAAGGATTCTCGGCCGCATATTCAGGGGTAATTTTCTGCTTCAGGGGATATCTGTAATTTAATTTATAAGCGGGTTTTTTGCAACAGAGAAGGTTTGTTTGTGCGAATGTCTTTTATAATGCTGAGATATTTGCAAAACTCCGAACGGCAGGCGTATGGTGGGGAGCGAATGTGCTATTGTCCTTTCCGGGGAGTAACGCGTTCACCACCACAGCATGCAGGACCTTCGTCTCGCCTGTCTCTCAGCTAGTTTTACCGATCACTTTCCATCAGCAATAATAGTTATAATCACAATCTTAACCTTTTTATTTACCGCCTATTCTTTTTAACGGCTGGGTTTGTTGCGAAATATAAATTCTATAGTGCTGTGATAATTGCAACATACCCTGCTGTTAAAAAGAATAGGCAGTAAATAGAAAGGTTAACGAATGCCTTTTGTTCCTAATTTTTTGACACTTTATATTTGTATATTTACTTCCTGGTATTTTTGAAGATGGAGCACTTATGGCGCAGTGGTTCGTCTACATGCGCTAGTTTACTGGATCGCGTTACTTCCCCAAATTAATTCCTCCATCCGTTTGCGTTAGGTATATCGTCACCACAATTGTCTGGGACGATAAAAGTGCTGACTTGATACATCAATAGGGCCCAGAATTCACTGTACTAACCAAGTCTTTCCAAATTGCTCTATGATGCTTAGTGAATTCGAACGTATACCTCACATTAGAGCGTTAATAAAGATCGACTGTTTCCATGCTTTATGCTATTTCTAAAAAATCTGTTCTAAGTTACAACTTTTCTGTTCCATTGTCCACAAATTTCAGCGCAGTGTTTGATTTCTGCACATTTATAAAGAGAAGACTATTACTGCTGCTCTAAGACGAAACCAGTGGCAAACTCCATCTATTTATCGAACAGGAAGATCTTCAAGCTATATTTTTGTTCTTCAGAACACGTTAGTGACGGGACTGGTTGGCGCAATGAAATGGACTGGCGGTGTGTACGCTCGACGGACTGAGGGTGGAATTTTCGGAATCACGGTGATTTTCCTTTTCTTCACAGAGTGCCGTTGACTGAATATTCCCTTCGAAATGAGTATTATTTAATTACTCCCAATAATTCTGCCTTTCACGTGTGGTGGTTTTGCTTAAATATTGGTCCGATTTGTAGACTGAAAAGTATACTATGGCTCAAGAGGAAGGAGGTGTTCGAACTGTACTTGCTGCCCATGATTATCTTGGCTATTCAGTAGATGTTGGAAGATTCGGATTCTGGTAGCTCTTTTTACTTGAAAATACTTAATGCTTTTAGCTTGATGTTTGTTGCAAACTCGATCACTTCTTTCCTTGAACTACTCATGTGTAGGAGAAGTGTCATCATTTTAAGGTATCTTAAACTTGAGGCCTTCAGGTACGAAAAAGGCGAAAGAGCTACGATAGTTTCTGGCGCCACTCGCTTTGGTCAGCATGGTGCTGTGATATTCATGCCTTTCACAAAAGTACAGTTTTCGGTTTCATAGCAACACACTTTATTTATACTTGTATTTATACTTTATACTGTATTTATAGTTTTTGAATATCACTTACATTTCCGAAAAACTTGGCAGTTTTGTGTTATTTTTTCAGGAACGCGGAGATCTTTTGACTTTCAATGAGGATAAATTTCTTTTGAATGGTACGAAAATGGGGTCTGCTTTTGGATACGCGATTGAAGTTGTTGATCTGAACAACGACGGGTTAGCGCACTATTCTGTTCATTTTTAGGTCTGCTTCAACAACTATTAGTTTTCATTCAGTTTCGATGATCTTATTGTCGGAGCTCCCTTTGAGCACCGTTCTGATGCAGATGGACATTTCGGCGGAGTGGTTTATGTTTATTATTCACAGGGGAAGGAACGAAGCAAGGTATTTTTAGTGTGTCGGAACTTCATTGTTTTCAAATGGAATATTCTGATTGCAGGGTGAATCGCTGAAGGTTTTCTACTCTCCTCTGGTTTTGAAAGCGCCGGGATTTTTCTCTCAGTTCGGTCTCTCGATATCTAGTCTGGGAAATATTGACGGTGACAAAAATGGATTTAATGGTGGTTTTTAAAATCTTGAGGTAACACGTTATGTAGGAAATTCTGTAAGTTTTCGTTTAGATTTTGCTGTGGGTGCTCCGTTTGCTAATGGTGGAGAAGGTGCTGTTTATGTGTATCTCGGACAGAAGTCCGTGAAAGACTTTAAGACAACTGCGGCTCAGGTCAGCTTGCGTTCTGCATATTCTTTTTCCTGTTTGCATTATCACACATTGCCTAACATGTAGTCAGTACAATCCATTTGATGCGAATTTGTCGATCATTTTCAATTTCATCTCAAATCATTTTGTATATATATATATATA